>VZTD01005866.1:585673-602684 GCA_013397725.1 Rhagologus leucostigma | reverse complement strand
CCCCCGGCGGTGAGCGTCCAAAATGGCGCCGGCAGAGCTGGGGGTGACGTCAGCGCGGGGCGGGAGCGAGCCGCCCTCAGGAGGGCGGGCGGTGCCGCCGTGTCCCTGCTCGGCCCCTGCCCGCCCTCATGGTGGGATGCTGCCCCTCAGCCCGGCATCGATCGGCCGCCCTCAGCCCAGCCCTACCCGCCCTCTTGGCGCGGCTGCTGCCCCTTAGCCCGGCATCGACAGCCCCCATGGCGGGGCCACCGACCGTCACTCAGCTCGGCCCCTGCCCGCCCTTATAGCAGGAATGCCGCCCCCTCAGCCCGGCATCAATCGGCCTCCCTCAGCCTAGCCCTGCCCGCCCTTATTGCGGGGCTGCCGCCCCCTCAGTCCGGCATCGACCGCCCCCATGGCGGGACTGCCGACTCTCATTGAGCTCGGCCCCTGCCCGCCGTCATGGAGGGGTTGCCGCCCCTCAGCCCGGCATCGATCGGACGCCTTCATGGAGGGGCTCCGTCCTTCATGGCGGGGCTGCCGCCCCTCAGCTGGGCTCCTGCCCGCTCTCATGGAGGGGCTACCGCCCCTAGCCCGGTATCGCCCGCTCTCAGCCCCTCCGCGCTCCGCTGTCCGCCACCCGCTGCCCTCCGTGCCCCCTGCAGGAAGAGCTTCCTTCGTTGACCCCTGTCCCCGCAGGCTCGCCCTTCATGGAATCGAATATCCTGAGTTGAAAGGGACCCACCAGGATCCTCGATCCAGCTCCTGCCCCTGCACAGACACCCCAAAGTCCCACCCTGCGCCTGAGAGCGCTGTCCAAACGCTCCTGAAGATCTGGCAGCCTTGGGGACCCTGCCCATTCCCTGGGGAGCCTGGTCAGTGCTCCACCACCCTCTGGGGGAAGAACATTTCCCTGATAATCCCTTCATGTCTCTCAGAGCATCTCCCCCTCACTTGTCCTTTGGTTTTGGGTTTTTTCTCCCCTCTTTCCCTTTGCTCCCTTCTGCCATTTCCCGGTGCAGTAGCAGCAGCAGCCACACATAACGTGTTTGCTTGCGCATTTTCCACCCCCTTGGATGCTTTCCACAACGTCCAGGGCTCGGTCTCTGATTTCACTCCGTTCTCATTGCTATTCCCTGCATACACGAGCCATGCTCCTGAGCCATTTTTAGCCTCCATCCACCTTTCACACTGACAGCCAGCAAGATCCACAAAGAAATGCTCCCAGCCGAACCCAGCTTGGCTCAGCTCCCGCTGGCTCGGGGAGGATGGAGGCTCCTTTTTAGCTCGCTGGGTCCCAGTTACAGTCTCAGCTGTAGTTAACTACAGGACTGGGATAATTGATTCAGTACAATCTATTTAGGATCTTGTGAAAGTCATCAGTTTCCCTTCGCAGATGTTTGTGCAAACATTTTCTTCTTGGGCTGGGTAGATCTTGCTAATCCAGATTTCACTCTGAGATTCATGAGCTCATCCTGCAAACCCAGCACTACCACAAACTCGAAATGTGACTTAGAACAAGCCTCCAAAACCATCCCATACACTGAGTTTTGCATTTCCAGCTCTAAATACCTAAGAAACTGCTTTTAGAAATGAAAAGACCATTGAACTGCTGGTCAAGTCCAGCACAAAACAGAGCTGTGGGAGCTGAACACCACTAATGAACACAAACACACAGCCAGGCTCCCACCAGAAACCCACAACTGGCCCAAATTGCAGGTTATTTCAAAATTCAGATTTATCTCTACATCCCTGAAAAAAAATTGCACAGGCAAATAAATCAGTCTTGGAAAGAACAATAACATTTGAAAGAGCACTCAACATATATGGGATCTTGTAAAGAATTGCAACTCACCCAAGTTTGGAAATCTCTGGAACCAAGTGTTTTGTTTAGGCCGTTTTGAGAGCAACCCAAAAACCTAAAAACAAAAAACACTGCAAGTTTGGAAACAGTCATAATGAAGAAAAACTCCCTGATCCCAAACACCCCGGTCCACATTTCCCAGAGCTCAAGAGCAAATTCACTCAATTCTACAAATTTGTGGCCATGTTTACTTGATACCATACTCAGCATGAAAGCTGGCATTCCTTTCTTTTCAGAATTCCTTAAACACAATTTTTTCAACCTAAGCAGAATTGTCCTACAACTGTTTAGCAGGAAAATTTGCAAATCTAGTCCAATTCATCCATTGCCTTCTGGATAATTACTGCAGAATTTGTCCTCATAGTAGAGCAAGCATTGGTTCAAGAACTTCTGTTGCTAAAAAAAATTAAATAAGGCAAAGAGAACTGCAATTAGCTCTGTAATATAAATTAATGAAGCCTTAGTACATACCTTATAATTAAAATAAAATCCCTCTTAGAAAAGATTTAATATCATGGTGCCAGGAAGATGGATCGTAACTCCAACATTTCAGGTTTTTGTTATTAACTGAGCTACAGAAAATAATGGAGCCTAATAAATAAATAACATTAAATCACAGCCAGGGTAATTAATGAGACATCTTGGGAACCACAACCTTTGCCTGGGTGTTTACTTGCTTGGTAATTCAGAGTGTTCACACTACGAATGGTTGGTGCAAATTAGGCAGAGCGTGTTCCATAGCCCTGATTCAAAGTTTGTGAGCACATACTTGGATTTCACTGGAGCTTGAGCATTTGTTAAGGTGCTCTGGGGAGATTGTAACTGTATTATGTCGAATTTATACACAGCTACCAAGAGCACAAAGCTTTAATGAGCATTTATCTACTCTGATCATGCTTTAATGACTAATTCTTACTCTAGTCACAAACTCCTTCAGCTGAGACTGAAGAACACCTCTGGGAAGTGAGACTTACAGGAACAAGGACTCACAAAACAGCATTTCTGGTTCTATTTGCTGTGATATTTGTCAGAGAACTACATTAAGAGTGGTCAGTTCACAGCCACCTAGGCCAGGAGCAGTGGAAGTTAGAACAACCTAAAAATCAAAGTGTAACACGTGACCAGCAGCCAATAAAAATATATATATTAATGTCAAATGACTGATCAAACAACTGAGGCTCCTAAGAAGAGCACTATCAGCAACTCATTTTGTGTCTGCTTTAGTTTCCTAGTAATTTGACCTGTTAGACAAGACTATAATGAAATACAACAATTCAGTTTAGAAATAAAGGGAGCAATTATCACCAGAATTATCACTGGAATTTAGTAATAGCTGAGCCATCTGAGGCCATATGCAGGTTAACATCAGGGCAGTGTAATTCCCTACTCTCTGTACTTCATTCTGTTCAACTTCGAGTGTCTCACTGAGAGGTTTCCATGTGTTTTTGCAGAGCATTTCAGAGAATAACAGCCTTAACTCCTAGAAAATGTTTGCTAATGTTCACCCTCTGTTTCCCCACTCTTAATTTCACATAAACAGCCATTATCAAACCAGTGCTGAGTCACATACTGGTGCTGCTGCAGGAAAGCTGAACAAAAGGTCAGGAAGACCCCGGTTCTGCAACGAGTCTCAGGGAAGATTACCTGTGGGACAAGTCCCAACCCATCTACCCTCTTCACCTCTTACACCAACCTCGCTCAGGCAGCTACTGCTGTTTGTGGTGCCAGCTGCCAGCCCAGGGCCTCTCCTGTGGGCACACAGAATTTCATTTTCTTTTTCTGGCCTTGCTAGACCCAAATTCACCTTAACCATGTTCCACCTGCAAAGCCTCAACTACCAGTGGCCAGGATTTTTCAGCTAAAACCAAGGTGTAAACAAAGGTTTAAGCATTTCCAGTTCCTGCCACACTGTGTCATAAGCCTAAACACTATAAAGATATTTATTGTGCTCTGTATCACTGAGGCACTTCCAAAGTCATGGGTTTTCTTTTTGGAAAGGGAAATGTTGAAATTAAAGTTTCTTACATGGCTGAACATCTGTACTGTTGGGGAAATCATGGAATGTCTGGGGATGGAAGAGACCTTAAAAACCGTATACTTCCATCCCCTGGGCATAAAATATCATCTGATCAGTCAGTGGGCAGTTTAGTTTAAGTCTTACCAATGATAAAAAGCAGAAGAGGATAATATATATCTTTCAGTTCATTTTACAGCTGCCAGGAATTTTTTAGAGACCCAATTCCCAGAAAACCCAACCTAACAACCATCCAATGGTTCTGGAATTGAGTGCCCCAAGCTACTCCTCACTGAGCAAACTTCTGCCATGGAAACTCACTAATTCTGGTAACAAGCAGTTAGTGTCATCCCAAAACTGTGAAGTTCATTAGATTAAAGCCCTGCTATTGCAAGAGGAACCCTCAGCATTTTTTTTCCATAAATTATTAAGACTTTTATTCTTAACTTTACCCTCGTGTAAGCAAACAGAAGAGCCAATTAGGCTTGGGAAAAAACCCCATACGTTCATTAAAGTAGTAGTTTGCAGGACAGGTTTAAAACCAGTTTCAAATTTGATCTGTTTAGAGCAGGGCTAAGACACTGTTACTGAAACTACAATTTGCAATACATTATTTTAATTGATTATTTAAGCACATTTTGTAGAGGATTTGCGCACCTGAATTTTATTTTAAAGCACGTGCAAAAATACAGAGAAAAATAAAGGGAAAACAAAGCTTCTGGAAAAGAAAAGATCTTAGAGGTAGTCAGGAAGCACCTGTCTGGAGGGAAGAAAACAAGCATTTTCCACCTTGGAGGGCTTGTTCATGAGGGCAGGAGTGTCCCAGTATTTTGGGATTAAAAATTAAGACAAGAGGGGTAAATTGAGATTTATAGGAAAATTTCATTCTTATTATTTCTATGTCTTTTCCTATAGGTGTTTTTATGGTTTTTTTACAAACTGTAGGTAGTTCTATGGAAAGATGAGCCCAATCAAAAAATAAGAGAACTGTTATGGGATGCTAATAATCCTATTGAAACTAAGACTGGAGCCATAGGCGAAGATAAGAAGTTCACAAGGCATAGGTTTAACCCTTCCTGAAAAGAAGTAGCTACAATTAAATGTTTGGCTCAGTATAACCTGGCACTTTCAGTCTTCCAACTCAGGATAATTTGGACATAACTTAGAACTCAGAAAGCTATAAACAGTTGGAAAACAACAACAAAGAAACAAAATGAGAACAGTCATCCCAAACTATGCACCATGAAGACAACGCAAGACCCTCACAAAGTGGTTTTATTCTAACAAAAGTGATTAAACACTGAACTACATTGCCAGAAAATACCTGCAGGGCATCCACTATGAGGCACTTTTAGGAGCAGATTCCCCTCCTGTGAACAGGCTAAGCAGAGCTGCTCCCTGCCTAAGGGTAAGGGATGCTTTAGTCTTTTCCAGCCCCAATTTCACCATCCTACACAGAAACAGATTCTTCAGTTGGAAACACAGAATCTTTGTACCAGTGGCAAAATCAAGTTCCACCAAAACCAGTAAATCCATACTCAGAGAATAGTTTTAAAGCTGTTAAATTCTCTTTTTCCTATTCAGTCTTTAGAAAGGGGATAATTAACATTTCTTGACTCTTTGAGTACATTTAGATCAATGAAAGGAGCATAACGGAAGTATGAGAACGAGAACAACGATAACAAAAAGTTACCTTGGGGGGAAACCCCACCCCTTGATGCACAGCCTTATTGGATAGCATAGTGCATCTCTCAGGAGCACAGGTAACTCCGAGGTGAGAGGAGCCGCAGTCGTCCCCACCACCTTTTAGGAGGCACTTCGCAGGAAGGGGAGGAGCTAGGATACACAACTCCAAAGGGCCTCGAGGAGTTTTCATTTGGGGTTGGGTTGTTTTTGCTTTTTAAGCCTTCAAACTCTCATGGCCTGTACACAGAAATGTTTCTTTTCTTGGGTGAAGGATTGCAGGGTTATTGAGGGAAAAGAAGTATTAATTTTACCTTACTAATAAACCTGCCTAGGTGATCTAAATAAGTGAAAGAAAAGCCTCAGAGACTTTTATGAAACATTTTTGGCTAACAAAAGTGGAAAGCTGAAAAGCAAGCATGTTAAAAACACTGCTGTCCCCAGGATTTCCCTGTTATTTTAAACAGTGGGCTTTAACATCTTTTATTTTAGGTTCTTACTAAGGCAAAGTGCTTTTATGTGTTAATTAAGTTAACAAGCTATTATCTTTCAGTAGGAGCTGGAAGAATTACACCTGTGCAGGTGTATTTCAAAAGGGAGATGTAAATACAAGTCTTAGCCCTGTAGTTATCTTGTGTGTATCACTGAAGCTGTTGTTACTAAAACACACCTAAAAAGCCAACTGATCTAAAAGGAGCAGGATCAGCTCCTTGGAATAATGGTTTTGCTCTTTGAATAAGCCTATAATTTTAGTGGCATTTTGCAGTAAGAAGTTAATTGGTAGCTCTGAGTGGTGCTAACAGGGAGTATGAACTTTTCACATCAAGGATCCCACTTTGCCAGGAGAAAAGCTCCTTAAAAACTGTGGATTGTAGGGAGTGATGATTAAATATATAATTTGGACTAAAATGCCACTTTTGGCTTTGAGCTGAGGCATTCTTGCTCTTGATCCCAGGCTCTAGACAAGTTCAATCAGCTTGGTGTTACCAAATTCTCATGGTATTTAAAGGGTGTGAATGACTGATGTCCTAAGCCCTGGAATCATAGAAAGACATGAGAAATTTTCAGATTATATTTTTCCAGGAGCTTTTAGCTCTTGATTCCAGGAAACATGAAAATGTGACTTCAAAAAAACCCAACCAACCAACCAAAAAAAACCCCAAAAGACAAACAAACAAAAACACCCAGAGGTTATTATCTCTTTAGAACTCTGTTGATTGTAACATACTCTGAGTAGTAACACTATCACTCTAGTATTGCTCAAGTCATGTGTGCAAAAAATGACATGTGTAGGTAACTACTGTGATTAGTCATTCATTAAGTTACTCCTTGATTTAGGAGTTCATTTACCTTTTGGTTTCATTTTTCATTAGCAAGAGCACTATATTTTGAGGGCATTTTTAAAGTGTTTCAACCTTAATTAAGCAAACAAGTATATAAATCAAAATTCAAGTATTTGCAGCCAAAACATTTGTTCTGAAATGTTTTTTGCTTGCTTTGCTTTGTCCCACAGTTCTTCTGGTACTAGGTTTGCAAGGACCTGAAGGTAATGCCAGGAATGAACTGAGAAGGGAAGGAAGGGAGGGTGAAATAGCAGAATGAATTGTTCCATTCACATGGCTTTTCTGCTTGGGAATAAGTTCACATTGTAAACAGGAGAGAGGTGTGGTTTGCAGATCAGACAGGAAATCCTTAGTTCTAATCCTTGCTGTGTTGTTGATTCCCTTGGAGACTTGAGCAAATGCATTCTGTCCCCGGATTTTTAATTGGAAATAAACTGGGGATGATAGCCCTTAACTACCTCAGAGGAGCAGCCTTTCACTTAAACATTCCTAACATGTTTAAACAGCTCATGGCTCTCGGGCTTGAAATCAACTCATCTCCTGCTCTGAGAGTAACTCCTTACCCTGCTCTGAGGACCAGGGACCTTTGGGGCTGGAGTCACCAGAGCACACACTGGGCTGTGTTTCTCTCACTCACTCATTCCAGTGCAAAGCAGATGCTTCACCAGGGATAGAAGGAAATGTGACCTCCTGTTGTCTGGTGTGATTTGCTCTGCCATCCTTAGTGCACTCTGAGCCTGGTGTAACCACATTTCTTACCTTTTTCCCCTTGGATTGCACACCTGTAAGTGAGGGTGTGTTAGGAGGAGACCCCACTGAGGAATGTACCTTTAGAGAAGGGCTCTGTGTCAGACCCTCCTTAGAAGCCTCAGCTCTGGCTGTTGAGCAGTGTGGGAGTGCCCTGACCCTGGGACCCCACACCCCAGAGGCAGCTGCCTGGCAAGAGTTCAGCCGTGTCTAATGGGAAGAGTCCTGGAACCAGCAGAGGATGGTACTGGGAATCCTGCAGGAGCACAGAGGCTGAAGGCATGACAGCCCTGCAGGGAGTCAGGGCAGAGATTCTGATTTTTTTTAGTGTAGATTCTCTGTATGAAGGTAAATGATGGTGTAAGTGATTAATCAGACTTAGAGGCTTGTCATCCTGCTTTAATCAGGGAGAACTGCAGTGACAAGGTGTGCTAACAGCAGCATGAAAAGGCTGAAGTCCAGACTCCTGGAAAGTGTGTCTGCACCTCAGGTTCCTCACTTTTCTTTCTCTCTCACTGCTTACAGACACAATTTCAGAGCTACTGAGCACACACAGCTCGTGCTAGTCCAGAGGAATGATGGAAATGTCTCTAGAACTGAGTGACAATTTTCTTCCATCACATAATTAGAGGAGGAAAACTCGCTAAAGAGTTGTCTGTTACTTACCAAACCTTGTTGGCTTTTCACTTGACTGCAAACATTCTGAATTGTCAAAACTGCTGAACTGTTGCTGAAATTTAGACAATTTTCTCAGTGTTTGTTTGTAACTACTGGTATTTAAAACCTCGTTTCATCCTTGCCCTGAAAAGCTTTGTAAACTAGGCTAAATCTGAAGGACAACTTTGAGAGCCTAAAGAAACTTGGTTTTGATTTGTGTATCATTTGTCCTGAGCCTGATATGATATCCTGAATTTAGCCATGAAGTTTTACATGTGTAGAACTCTATTCTCTTTTATTGCTGATCTATAAGAATTGTAGAATCAAAGATTCATAGAATAGTCTAGGTTGGAAGGGACATTAAAGATCATCCAGTGCCACCCCCTGCTATGGTCAGGGGAAACTTCCACTATCGCAGGTTGCTCCAAGCACCATCCAGCCTGGCATTAGACACTTCCAGGGATGTGGCAGTCACAGCTACTCTGGGCAACATTTGCCAGGTCCTCACTAGCCTCACAGGAAGAATTTCTTGTCAATATCCCATCTAACCCTGCCCTCTGGCAGTGGGAAGCCATTCTCCCTTCTCCTGTCACTCCAGGCCTTTGTAAATAGTCTCTCTCCATCTTTTCTGTTGGCTCCTTCAGGTACTGGAGGGTGTGATTAGATCACCCTGAAGCTTCTCCTCTCCAGGCTGGACAATTCCAACTCTCCCAGCCTTTCCTCCCAGCAGAGCTGCTCCACCCCTCTGATAATCCTGATGCCTCCTCTGGACTCTCTCCAACACCTCCATGTCCTTCCTTGTGCTGGGATCCCAGGGCTGGAGGCAGCTCTGCAGGTGGAGGTCTCACGAGAGCAAATAATCCACCTGACGACAGCATCTTCCAATGTTTGCAAAATCTGCTCTTCCTGTGCTTTTCCATTCCTTCTGATGTATTTTCCACATATTCCCCTACTTCACTTTCTCCCTTTCCCCTTCAAAATCCAAACCTTTGATCCTCGGAGAAGCAAAACCAGGACACAAGTTCCAGCAAGCCCAGACATTTTCTTTTCATTTTGACTGCACTGTGCAAGTTCCTCTGCAGGGAAGGGCCAGTACATGCAGAGGGCCAAGTAACTCCCATGTGGTTTCCAAGATCAGAACTCTGATCACTGAATTATGTGCTCGTGCTTCAGACAACATCATTCTCAACTTGGCAAATGGGGAACTAATATAAGACACCAATGAAAGACACAGTTATTTGTAATTAAGCCTGGCAATACATCACAATGCTGCTGCCACAGCCAAGTGCTGCCATGCAGGAGGAAAAGGTGTCCCTTTCTTCAGGGAGAACTGCAGTGCATCCATGATCTGCAGCAGAAGATATGGCTCAGAGGAGCTGTGTAGGGAGGACCCCTGAGAAACAGGAAAAGGGCAAGTTGTTTAATGTGATACTTAACTGGCCAAACCTAGAGACTGTTTAAAAATCCCAGACAAGAGTAAGCCCTGAATTACTCTGCTTATTGATCTTCCCTCCTTTCCCTTTCTGTGCCTTTATCGTCTTTGCACTTCACTACCTGGACTAGAGTAAATTTGCCTTTGAAGTTCCCTGTACATTCTGGTTTTGACATGATCCTGCTTCTTGCTCTGCCCATCAACAGGGAGACCTGGGTACTTCTAATCCAGAGGAAAAAGCCATTTATTTTTTAAACCGAAAGTTACTTTATAAAAGACTCCAAGAGGGATGGAGGAAGAAAAAAGTAAAAACTGCATTACTGATACTTGACTATCAGTTCATTCAAACTGTTCTTGGGCAAACACAAGTGTGCAGAATGCCAGAATTAGATATCCAGGGATCTTTGAAAAGAGCCATCCTTATAAACCAGGTGGAATTTAGAGCGTGGTCACACAAGGACACAAGATCCAGCTGATAATGTCTAACGAGCACTGCGTTGAGCTGCAATAATTAGTCACAGAACATCTGCCCAGCACGCTGCATGCAAAGAGAAATGAGTTCATCTGAGCCACTAGTGCAAGGTTTAATTATTAAAAAGTGGTTCAGCTTGACTCCTTTCACTTTGCTTAACAGCAGATGAGCATTTTCATGGAGCTCCAAGTGTTATTCCCAGCCTTGAGCCAGACCACTGGGTAAAGGTATATTTCTGCAGTGTCACTGTTTTTATTTTATGGTTACTGAGATTAAAAGTGAACTTCTCCTATCCCCATTGCTTCAACCAACATGAGGCTTACATGGTCATGCTCTATCTCTATAGATAAATTCCTATTTCTCTATTTCCACATAGGAGCTTTTGACCCAATGATCAATTCCAATTAAGTTTTGTAGTAATGGATGTTCCAAGAATATTCAGCTGCTCACAGCTTCAAGAAAATGCAATCGAATTTTTGCCTGCACAGTGAGTTTGGGCCTGTTAGACTCCAGAGAATCCACACTGGAAAAGTGGTGTTAAAATGATTTATCTGTGGAAAACACCTTAATCAAAGTTGGCATCCTTTTGGACAGCAGAGAATCCAACTATGGGGAATATGTGTCTTAGGCACCAGACTTGCCGAGTCCTTCTGCTTCCCAAGCTGCTCATTTCTGCTTTTTGTGTAGAGCCCTCTCCTCTTGGTGACATTGAATCCAAGGATGAACAGCCCTGATGGACAAAACCACAAGGTTAGAATAAGTCAGTTTTCACATTCCATATTTTATCACAATTGCAAGAAGCGATAAGAATGTGGGTGGCAAAGGAGAGCTGCTCTTTGAAAATACAGAGCTGTTGTCTAGAAAAATGTGAGCCATGAAAGAGTGCACATAAATATTCAGTGACAGAAAATTACCCTCTAGCCAAAAAGCAAAAGTATTCCTGGTTTGAAAGAAACTTCATCTTTCCAAAACTGGGACAAAGTAGGAATATCTCCCAGAATCTGGGAGTTCCCTGGGCTCTGCAGGGGCTCTGGGAAACCAAAAAGTTGATCAGTTGTGTTCCCGGTGGTTACCCAAGAAAGGCTGCAGGAACAATGAGTTACAGGCAAAATGTGAAAGTTTAGGGAGCTGCAGTGCTTCAAAGGGAATGTTTGGGGCTCAGCAAAACAGTGCTTGGTTTCTCAGAGTGTGTTTGAGCAGCTCTTGTCAATACTATGAGCACAATAATAAATTTAATCAAACACATTGACAGCAGTTATATTGTACCATACCTGCAGACAAAGCTAATTATAACATTTTATTTTAGAAAAGGCTGTGATCTCCATGAAATGGTCTGAGATAAGAAGGCAAGGTACAGTGTTTTAATTTGATTTTTTCTAGCAAGGGTTTCCCACACACAAGAGGGTCAATTTAAGTTCTTGTTCTGCTTGATTCTGCCCAAGTTCTTGAACTTAGTCTGTCACACTGCAAACCAGTGCCCTAATTAAATTTGTTGCTGGCCATCATCAGCAAAAGCTGAGTCTCTTTCTCTGTACTTTACCAAGCAACAACAAAAGGGTTTTGAAAGGCCTTAGTTTTCACTACGCTGTAGAAAAAAATGTACATTTCAAAGCTTGGAAAACTTTCCTTCCCAGCATAAAAATAAAATGTAAAACTTACAAAATCCTCTCTGCTCGCTCTTACCCAACACTACGGAGACAGGCAGATTCTTTAGGGATCCTCAGCAGAATGATGAGACAACAAAGTAGTTGTTGCAATCAAAACTTTGGTTTACTTGAATCCTATAAAAATCAGGTAATTTTGAAAGTCAAACATCTAAACCCCTTTTCATAGCAGGTTATTTGAACACATTAATCATAACTTCAGTTTAAAGTACACATAAAAACTTCTGGCCTCAGGAAGCAGCCATCAGTGAGGGACCCTAAACCTGACACCTTGTCTCTGCTCTCCTGCTCAAAAAGAGCCTTTTATCCCTTAAGTCGTATACATATCCACTTTCATTTTCCTGTTTTCTCTTTTTTTGGCCATGTTTTTGCTCAGAGCTCCTCTCCTTGCATCAGCTGGGACATTGCATAAGGAGGCAATTGTTTGCTTAAAGCACTATATCTCTACTGTCCTCTTGGAACAGTGAGGAGACAGCTGGACTTTGGCTCTGCCACGAGAAACC
Source organism: Rhagologus leucostigma (assembly GCA_013397725.1). NCBI lineage: Eukaryota > Metazoa > Chordata > Aves > Passeriformes > Rhagologus > Rhagologus leucostigma. The sequence continues at coordinate 590,326 of VZTD01005866.1, read as the reverse complement.
AGAGCAGCCACTACAGAGAGTGAAGCTGCAGTGTTCATTTTGCAGCAGCCTGAAATAGATCCTTCCTCTGCCTGCTGCTCCTCCTGGTTTCCCTGTGCAGTGCCAGCATCAGCAGAGCTGTTGCAAACAGCCTGGGTGTAGCACCGGTTTCATCCAGCGTTGCCAAATGTGCAGCTCCTAGAGCCTGCCCACTCCTTCCCTCCTGAGCTGGTGGCATGTTTGCCATCCTCACAGCTTCTGCAGAGTGCTCCAGATCAAATGGGTCTCCTCTGGAATGAGTACTCTGTTTTTGCTGTCCTGGGGATGGGTGGTTGATTTACTAGGAGAGCCCAGTGAAATCTGAAATGTGTTAAATTGTGGATTCATTGCCACACTCCTCCAGAACTAATGGGACATTCCCTTGGCGGGGAGGCTGGGGAAGCAATAAACAGGGGACTGGAAAACACCATCCACGGGGCCCAACCTGATGTCCCTAACTCTGCATGAACCTGGAGGATGTTTATCCAGTGCTACTCCCTGAATTTGGAGATGTGGTTTTGGCCACGAGACAACTCAAACCGAGAGCTCCTTGAGGAGCATTCCAACCCACCTAGGACTTCTGCTGACAGCAGTAATAAACCATCAAACCTTTGTTTTCCCAGTCTCTGATGTTTGCAGGACTCCTAAAGAATGTACAGCTACATGCGCTGTTAAATATTGTTGTTTCCCATTTTGTTCTGATCCACATCAACAGAATAATCCACGTGAGTGTTTTCACTTGCATCATGTCAAAGATCACTGCAGAGTTGAATGTGAAGGTAAAAAAAAGTTTACTGGTCTTGGAAACAAGCTTTATTCCCTAGAAATCTGCAATCACAATGATTTGGTTTTTTTGGACATGGTTTTAAGCTGAAACGGCCCTTTCTGCTTTACTAATTTTAGTTGTATCTATTGTAGGATCTGCTTCATGCAGCACTGAAATGCAGCCACTTCTGGGGTAGGTTTTGAAATCTGTTTGGTGGAAAAGATTACAGCATGGACCAAAAGGAGACTGATCTTATAGTTTTGCTTTACAAAAATGGAGGGTAAGTTCTTCGTTAGAAGATTGACGAGGAACTTAAGTGATCTGGATTTTGTTCTCTGTTCTGTTCCACGTTTGTTGTGCCAGCTAAGCAAATAATCTCATTTCTTCCTTCCTTTTTTTCTAAAAGAAGGAACAATAATGGATTCTTTAGCCAGATCCATGCATTTGGACATCTTCCTGCACCTAGCATTCAGGAGCCTGACTTCTTACTGCTACATGAATGACTGGAATTGCTATTTACTAAGAAAGATCTGAAAGTCTTTTGGATCTATGTGTAAAATAAATTCTGCGTAAGATTTTATGTGATCTCAGAAAAATTATAAAAGAAAACAAGATGAAAACATCATAAGATGAAGGAGGTCAGGTTTAGATGAAATATTAGGATGAAATTATTGACTATGAGGGTGGAGAGGAGCTGGGATGGAATTCCCAGAGAAGCTGTGGTTCCCCCAATCCTGGAAGTGTCCAAGGCCAGCTTGGACGGGCTTGGAGCAACCTGGGATAGTGGAAGATGTCCGTACCGATGGCAGGGATGGCACTGGATGGGATTTAAGTTCCCTTCCAACCCAAACTATTCCATAATTCCATGATTCTATGTAAAACTGGGAAACTGAAGGAAGGGAGCAATGACCCTTGGTGGAATTCATCTAAGAACAAAGAAAATAACTCCCTGAAAAAATATATAGCTATAAAAACCTCTTTAAAAATACTAAACACGTGGAGGAAAACAAAGTCGTTGTCCCTTTAAACGTATGTACAAGGCTCTTGTTTTTTACTTCCCATCTGGGAAGGTGTTGAGTTTCCAGGGCCGTGCCAAGCACGAGGCCGTGCTGCTGGATGGCCCCGGGCTGAGGGGACACTTGCTGGGTTATTTTTGGCCACATGAGTACTTCACTCAATGCTGCCACTGTTTGCAGCTGTGACAAAGACAGGCCTCTGTGTCATGGTGGAGATAAAACTCGAGTGGATGCGTGGAGGAGGGGAGGAGAAAATGAGGAAGGCATGACCCAGACCACGTTTTTCTAACAGCGTTAATTCCGTGTTTAATTAAATAGTTAATTAAGTTCAGTCTGCGGAGTAGACAGAACAATTAATTGCAGGCTCGTTGCATTTTTCAGTTTAGGAAAACAAAAATCAATTCATCATCATCATTCCCCTGGATTTTGCTTACCTCCCAGAGCACTGATCTGATCGATGTGACAGTAAATGCCCTTTCTAGTAATCGAGGGTCATGGCAGAAGAGATTCCCATGCTTTAGGGAGATTATTCAGAAAAGACTGGGAAAATGTTCTAAACGAGGAATGGCAGCTTTTTTTGGGTCAGTTTTTAATAGAGGGAATTTCAGTGTAATAGCTGAAGAGGGGAGGAGACTATGGAGAAGAACTTCACTGGAGAAAGATGTTGGAGAGTCATGAAAACAAACAAAAAATCAGATTTTTTTTAAGTTTTATGAATATCTGAAGAACAAATGCAAACTTTCCCTATTTTTAATGGGAATGGGTGCTGTTTGTTAAAATGCTCTAAAGAGGAGGGAAACCTAGAGAAAATACACCTAATTTTCAGACCTTTATAGTAAAACTATTGTCAAAATGAGAATTTATGTGATATTTTCAGTTAAATTTTTGTTGTGTTTTTTTTTTTTTCTTGTAGGTAGGAGCCTCAAAATGCTTCAAATGAAAATTGAAATGGGACCCCAGCCCCCCATCCCAACTCTGAAATTTGTTTTGGATCCCTTCAAAAAGAAACCCTGGACAGACTTGGTTGGGTCCGTCCCATTCGTGTGTTCACAGAGGTTATGTGGAATTTTAGTGTTATCCAGGAACACTTCCAAGTTCTTCAGAGCAACTCAGGCTGTTTGTCCTTGAAGGTTAACCTTTGGAGTGGGTACAGTGTCAGCTGTGGCAGGAGGTTTGGGGTGGGATTTCACAAATCCTGGATAATTTCTGTTCCAAGTCTCCACTGTCAACGTGGTTTGTAGAACAGGGAATGTCTTCAGCCTCCTCTGAAAGGAGTGGTTTATACTTTTGCCTTTTCCTCCTTATTTTTGGGGATGAAATCAGCCAGGAGAGGGAAGCAAAAGCATAAGTGGGTGAGGCAGCTGTGGCACAGCAGCAGGGAGAAAATAGGCAGCTTCCTCTGGGACATTTCTGTACCAGTGTCCTAAAAAAGAGATGAGAAAGGGGAAGCAGGAATTCTGAATCACATGCACATTATGAAGATGATTAAGCAGCTGAGGAAAATCAGCTTCTGGAGACTTCTGCTCCTCCTGTGTGTCTGGTGGTGGGACTCTGACTCTGAAAATTATCTTGTAAATGAGCCTCTGTTTTGGGGTAATACCCCGAATTCTGCCTCTGAAAGTAAAAGTCGAGTTTATTGGTAATTACAGGCCTATTAATAGCTATAAATTATCAATCCAGCTCATTATTAAGCCTTGTTTGGATGGAATTCCAGCCTTCCCACTGGATTTTTAAATTCATCCTCTAGGTTTGTATTGGCAGCCTGGTCTGGGTCACAGCACTGCAGAAACAAAGTAATTATTTCCTAGAAGGTTTTTCCCATAAGGGAGATTCCTGTCGATGCTGGAGCATCATCCTGCTCGTCTAGATTTCTCCCTAAAATCCTGCAGTAATGCTGCCACCTATGGAAGATTCCCCAGCCCTGGCCTTTGCAATCTGCCCGATGCGTTTACAGCTGTGAAAACAGGATCTGAGCGTGCTCCTCTGATCTGCTGATAAAACTCCCCTTTTTTTACTGGGTATTTGTTAATCTTGACACGAAGAGGCTCAAATTCACTTCCTCCCAAATAAATTAGTTTTGAAATTGAAATTGCTTCTGGAAATTGGCCCTTAAGACAATATTTTTCTTGACAGTGGCAGCTCAAAGTACCGATATAAAACACCACAAAGAGCTGGGCAGCACTTTCAGCTCCTTTTTTTTTTTTTTTTTCACTGACACAGCTGAGGAAGGTTTCAGGAAAAATTCCTTTTTCAGGGGTATACTCTAACTTGCTGTGTGTATATAATACATTTTCTTTGATACAGATGATGGGGAAGTTCATGTGATACTGGGGCCTTTTACCTTAAATTTGTGTCATTTTGGGTGTCAAAATAGAAACCTGACAGGAAATTTGCACATTAGGTCTGGGAAGAGGCCACATTTTTGGAGTGAGAAGAAGAGGGAATGTGGTTGACCGCTGCTGCAGGTTCTACAGTCAAAAACAGTCTCTTGGTATTAGTGCCTGTTTTCGACCCTGGGACTCACAAGGCAAAAGTCAAGATGCTTAAAATGTTTAAGAAATGTTGAAATAAATGTTTAGGAAATGCTGAAAATGTGTTTTTCTCTGCTTAGGGGGTGCTGTGGAAACCAACCCCAAAGGCTTGAGGTAAAGCTCTGCCTGCAAGTGCCTTTTCCTCAGAGGAAAGCACAGTTTTGACACCCCCCTCTGTCCCAAGCCTTGCACACGGCCCTGGAAGAACAAATTTTCATTAAAAAGTGATAAAAATGTTCATATTTCTCTTCTTGTGTGAAAAAAGGAAAGATTAGGAAAAAAGGGAGGGGAGAAATTAGCTTTAAAGGCTGGCGGGGCGGGG
>VZTD01005866.1:458749-585662 GCA_013397725.1 Rhagologus leucostigma | reverse complement strand
TGAAGGGTGGGGGGGGGGGGGGGGGTGCGGTGTGTGTGTGAGAAAAGTTACATCAGGTGTGAGCTGTGCCTGGTGTTTCCACTGAAGTGCTGATGGCTGAGGGGGTTCTGAGGGGCTGCAGAACCTTCCAGAACTGGATGGGGCAGCTCTGTCTCCTGGGGTTATGAGTGCTCTTCCCCCGGACCACAACTCTGCCTGTTGGGGTGGGGGGGTGGTTCTCTGGTGGAAAAACAATTGTTTCAGGACCTTCTCCAGGTAGGAAATGATTTAATTTGCTGCAGCAGGGTGGTGGGATGCAGTTATCCATCAACCCTGTCTGTGGTGCTTGAAGTGGTTTTTTCCCTCTGGTTGTAGCTGGCTTGCACTTGCTGTGATCCTGCCCAGAGGGTGCCATTTGCTTTTGAGCTTCTGGAAAGGTTTGGGAAGGGCTGGGCAGCCCCTTTTTGTAAAATAGCTTGTTGGCCTTTTTGTGGTGTTCTTGGGTTTCCAATTCAGTGGGGTTTACTGTAGTTCATATAGTGAAATGAAACGACGAGTAGTGAAACTTCTCCAGAATGTTGTTAGGGGTGCCTTGAGGTGAAACACCAAGGCCTGCAGAAAGAGGAGTTTGTAAATATTCACAAGTGTTCTTGTTCTCTGGTTTAGTTCTACTTTTTCTCCATAAATATAATAAATGGCAGATGGTTTTACTGTGGGATGAAATGTGGGGAGGAACACTGGGAAGTCCAGAGGTAAAAGAGGGCATTGCTGTTGCACCTTTCAGCAGGAAGGGGCAAATTCTTGTGCTGCTTGTAAGACAAAGCTCAGCAATCATCAGTGTTATATACGAGGCCAGGACTTTTTTAAAAGTAAAAGTCACTCGTTTATTATAAAAAGCAACTTGGAACGGAGACCCAGGAGTAGCCCAGGTCCCACTCGACAAGCCAGGAAAAAAAACGTAACAGAGTGAACACTCTGGGTGCCCCCTCGGATACCAAGCCCCTCAGGAGAACCCGGGGCGGAGCCCCGAGACAGTTCTTATACCCTTTGCTGCTTTGTAATTGGTCTGGTGTAAAATCCTCCTCCGATGGCTCGCTTCTAAGGGTCTTATTGGTGATTGGTCCTGTCCTTCTCAGGGGCGTCGAATGATAGGTTCATCCTCCGTCCAATAACTTCTTTGAGGCGTTGACCTCCCTTCCATTACATCAGTCCACAGAATTTTCCAGAAGACTCCCCATCTTTCCCATTTACCACCCCACCTAGTGATCACATCCAAACATTACAAGGTACAACTTCGCAACCGCCAACCCCTTTAATTAACTCATTAACTCATTAATCCCCATACCGTTACAATTCTTTAAAAACACTAATTTCATTTATAACAATCAGCATGGCTTTCGTGTCATAATCTGGCACTCGGTTGCTGCAGATAAGATTAGAGACTTCCCTGTCTTCGTTATCACCTCCAACTCCCCAAGATGCAGTTTTCTTTTCCCTCCAAGAGTTTTGAATACACATAGAAATACTAAAAATACAAGTATTTAGCAAAATTCAGACATGCTGTTATCTGTGTTGCATTTGATAAAGCATTTCCTGCTGACTCCTTGTTCTGCCAGCTATTTACAATGCCTGTAAATGAAATCCAAGCCCTAGACCATAAGGTTAGTTTTTTCCCCATAAATGTTTTTTGTGTTAATAACTGTGCAAATGCCTGTTGGTGATGAAGATCCTGTTGTGTTAAGTGCACTAGGAATGCTATAAAGAGGCTATAGGGTTTGTAATTTAGATTAAGAGGTTTAAATATAGCCTGTGAATGTAGCAAATACCACTGGGATTTAGGGGGAAGACTTTATGGGCTAAAATTTTCAGAGGGAACTCAAGGGAATAAGGTGCTCAAATGCCTATAGAAATTGGACCCTAGAGCTTGTCTGAGCAAGGAAAATGACAGGAATGACTCCATAACTGTTCTTAATCACTCCCAAAGCAGATGTTTCCAATCCAGAGATCTTGGTTTGTCTTGATCTGCTTTGGAGAAAATGAGAACAGTTGTAAATGGCTGATTCTGTGAAGAATCATTCCAGGCACCCTTCCCCCTGAAGTGTGGCCTCTGTTGTTTCACTGACACAGCTCTGAAGCTGCTCCACTGAGATGGGAAAGAAGCAGCAATGTAAAGGAAGAGGAAAGGTAGTAGCTTTCAATGCTTTTGGAATGAGTTTGACTATGATGTAAAACTTTCTGAGGTCCATGACTATTTAGCGAGTGTAAACTGGAGTAATGGGACTGCAAAATTAAGTTGTAAAAGAAAAATAAAACTGGCAAGGTGGTGGTTTCATCCAAGAGCTGCAGTACAAATAGAGGATATAATTCTGCCTCTGTGGAGGATGCTGCAGGCTGGCAACGTCCTGTTCTTGGAAGGTGTTATTGGCTCTGATGTTACCCTGAATCAGTTCTGTGTTGGTCAGGGCAGGAAAAATTGCTGTCAATGCTTTTGTGCACTGGAAAGCAGCCTGGGCTAACATCATACAGGATGTCTTGATTGTATCAGTAGAAGATATCCAAAGTATTTTTATATCTTTATGGTAGCTTCAGATGGGCTTTTTCTACTTGGAGTAGAACTGGATTTTGCAATAAATCGTCATGTGGCCAAGCATGAGAACTTTGATATCCACTTTTTTTTTTGCCTATCACCTGAGGATCTTTAGTCACACTGCAAAGGCACAACTCCTTAGCAAAAGCTGGGATTGTTAATCCTCCATTTGATCTGTGAAACACTGAAAGCTGGGTCTAATCCGGAAGGAAATTTGCCTTTATGCAGAACTGCTCTGGGGTAGTGGGGACAACTCTTTCCTTTCTTTCTGTACGGAGCATCCTTTCAAGCCTATGCTGCCATTTGTGCTTGGAGGGACAAAAACCTGGTGTGGAGGAAGGCTTGTTATGTACCAGGCTCTGTGCAACCTGGTTTGGATTGAGGCCGTCATGTCTCAACAAATTTCTCTGAGTAGGGCAGTAAAACTGGGCTCCTGCTCCAGTGACCTGCAGGGTGGGTTACTGTCCTAGAGAAACTGCCTGGTGGAGATAATCTCATGCTTGAAACAGGCAGCATGTCCAAAACAGTCGAAAGATGTGATTCAAATTCATCAGAGAGGCTGCCACTAACTCCCAAGACAGACAGTAATTTGTATGTGTTTTGCTGGGGTTGTTTGTTGGGTTTTGGGAGTTTTTTCAAGGCCAGCAGCTATCCAAGTGTTCCCTTATCTTTCCAGGTGATGTCTGACTTGCAGGTGGTGGCACCAGGTTTCTGTGACAGAAAGAAATCAGGCTTGAGGGTAAAATATTTCCAGTTTGGTGAGGATTGACTTTCATAGTGCTGCTTATCTGACTCTGCTGCCAAAGCTAAAGTAATTCCATAGTTATGGAGTTGTTCTCCTGTGTGTGCCTGGGACACGTGGCAGGAAATGTTCCATCCTCTTGGAAAGCAGACAGCACTGATCATCAGTAATACCAGGCTGTCGTATAGTGACAGAATACTGAGTTTCTGCTCTGAACATAAAGAATGAGCTAACATTTCTATGAAATGCCACTTGGGAAGCAAAATGTATATTTACACTGCTCAAAGTGGGGAGAGGCAAGACTTTACAGGAATCAGTTTGACCTCAAGGTGCTATAAGGAAAAAGAAAAGTTTGGGTGGGAAAGCCTGTTGAAATAAAATATGGTTCAGAAGAGAGAAAAGGAATCTATACTGGAATAACAGTACAAAAAAGGCCTTTTTTCAGAGTTGCATGAATAGGAGATGTTGTGCTCACTGAGTGAGTGTAACTTTGTGTTGAGAACAGGTATTAATTTGTATAACAATGGCTAAATAATCGTATATCATTAAATTCCATCAGTGCCACCTGCTAGGGCTGGTCAGCAGTGGAGTCTGAGCAAAGCTCCCTCGAAAGAGAGCAGCAAACAGCTTTAGGTTCAGTCCCTGTTGGAGTCATTGGGATTGGAGTGGAGAGTGGCTGTGCAGACCACAAGGTGGTGGCATTGCCCAGGTAAATGGTGCATGAAATACCGTGATTTTAATATTTGTGTGTTTGAACTGCGGGTTTGTCTTTCGTGCCAGCATTATTTTGGGAAAGGAAATCCCATTTTAAATATTCGACTCTGTTGCATAATTAATCAGAAGCGTAAAATACTTTTCTTGATGGTAGGGACTTTTATTTTCTCTTTTAGGACATTTTCCTCTCCTGCTTCCCCCAACATTAAGCAATTTGAATAACATTTAGCTGTGCTACGAAAGGACTAGTGCAGTTGTGCTCTGGAAAGTGGGAGTATAGGGCTCAGTTCTTTTCTTCCTGTATTATTTCAGGCAAATGGCTTAAATTTCATGGACCCCTGTTTCCGATCTGTAAATTGGGAATGTAGCTCTCCTCCTTCTGTTCTTCATGGCACGTGCAGGTGCTGCCTCACTCACTAACACCCTCTCTTGAGTATTTAAAGTGTAATCCTTGCAGAATCAAGAGGTACAAAATATCTTTCATTTGCATGTTGTTGGTAAATTGCACAAATGAGTTGAGTACTGGGGTCTCAGCACCAGTGGCAGCTTGTGTTGAGGGGCTGCTGAGCCAAGTTCCTGGACTTGTGCACTTGAAACATGAATAAGCCTCAACGCTCCCACCTTAATAATCTTTTAAAGATCTGAGTTTTGTCTTTCTGCTTGAATTTCCAGGCTTGGGCTCTAGGACAGGGATGTCCCGCCCCTGTGGCTGTGCTGGCAGTGCTCCCCATGTTTATGGTACTACGAAGGGGGATGAATTTAGGTTGTTGGTTCAGCTACACTGCCTCCTTCTGCTATCCATCCTTTTCCAAGATCTTTCCATGGCCTCTTTAAGGGCCTTTCCCCAGTGCTGTCAGAGCTGCTGCCTTATCAGCCTAGTTACCATCAGCTTTCAGCTCTCCCCTTCCTCCTGCGACATCTGTCAGTGCCTGAGGACTAAGTTGCCTGACAAACACTTCAGACTTTGCGAAGTTTGAAACAAGATTGGTGATCTTCTCCCTTTCCTTTTCTAGGAATTCGCTAGATCTGAAGGTGATTTTTGTAGTAGGATATGGGAGAAATGCAGATCAGAACTCATCTGCTTTGTTCTGAAGAGCTTTAGACTCCTGGAGTTATATGGATTAAGTAATGGAACTGTGATTTTAGATCTTTTATGTTTGTCTTTTGTCAACTGAATGGACTTCTGCTTTTATACTAACTGCCCTTTTACACTCAACCTGCAGACATATCCTTTTTATTTCCTCTAACCTGTATTTCTTGCCTTGCACACAGATTCTAAACTCCTGGATATTTGGGCATCCTGGGCCACACTGCACAGCACAGGAGAAATTTGGTCTTGTGCTTGGGGTTTTCCTTTGACAAAGGACAAGGCTGGGGTGTACTGTGAAGTCAGGAATCAGGGATCCAAGGGCAGCTTTGCTGTTGCTGAAACTGAGTGTGAAACTTCACCAGCCCATCAGCTCCCTGATTCTCACCTGTTGTGCTCATGAACAAAAAATGTACCCAAGATCCTGGGGACAGGAAGTCAGTGCAGGTGTTAAAACACCTCAGATGACCAAATATTTAGTTCCTATCTTACCAAATAATTAAGCCAGGTATAAAGCAGGACTTCTGCAAACTATTAAGGCTTGTAAATCATATTTCCCATTTTACAAACAATGTGGAAGTGGAAACCTTCCAGCCATTGAGAGAACATTTTATCAATAGCTGAAGTTTTACCTCTAGTGGCAAGCTAAGCTTTTTACTTTTGTATTATGAGTGTACATATGTTATATATGCACACCATGAACATGTAAGAGTGTGCAAGTGCAATAAGTTCAAGTAAACTCAAGTTTTTAGATGATGCCATCGATCCAAGTGAATGTCCTTGGCTCATTTACCAGTCCTTGGTGGAAAGGCAGAGGTTGTTGTGTTCCCAGCCCACAAGGATGTTCCCTAAAACAGATGTTTGTGTTTTGGCTGTCAATGGTGCTTCTTCAATGTTGTTATTTTGCAGGGTATGTGGCAAATGTGCCAATAATTGAGCCCTGGGGGTATATTTGCACATGTCCATGGATGGTGTTGTCCCAGGATTCAGGAGCTCTTGAGATTCAAACCCATCCCTGCCACTGACCTGCTGCAATTTTGACTTCCCTGTGTTCCCACTTTTTACAGGACAGGAATGATACAGCAGCATTTACCTGCAGCAGATGCTGAGCAACAGGGCTTGGTGGTCACTGAAATGGGGTTTGTCGACTTGGGTCTGAATAATGAAGAAATAACCCATTTGACCTTACTGGATTATAAAATTTTATTGAAACTACAGTGGTCAACAAAACCAGGGAAAAATAATCAAGAAAATAAAACCCAAGGGGAAACAGGAAGAATTTAACTGGGTCAGTTCTCTCAAAGGCACTCTCCCAAACTGTACTAGTCACTGAAGAAAACTTCTTTCTTTTATAGGTTGGAGATGTGAAATTAGAAGCGTTTCTTAATATGACTTATTAGTTAATACAAAGTATTTTGCCTGGTTGGTAATGCTGATTATCCTGGCTGACAAAAAAAAAAAAAGAAAAAAAAGGAGTAGAAGTGGAAATGGTAGAATGTGTTTTTCTGCTTTGAAATGCAGGTCCTTACCACTTGGCCAAATCTGCTTAAGCTGAATGCTAGGCAGAACTAATAATGCCCAGAAAAATTCTGTTTTCTTACTTATTTCATCCTATAGTCTTATTTCTTCCCACATTCAAGTTCTCTTTGGAACTCTCTGCAAATTCCTATGAACAGCTTAGCACTGGGGAGCTCTGGATTCTTGGTTTGAGCCTTCACTCACGTGCTGTTCGGACAAGGGATGACAATAAAAGTAGAGATTTTTTCATTGGCTTCCCAGCCATTGTTCTTGTTTGGAGCCTTGGCAGCTGAATATGTGAATAATAACAATTTCCTTATCCATTAGAAATACATGTTAAAAATGGGGGCAAGTGTGTGTGAAACACAAATTTCTTCCTTTCTGGTTTTTGGGGCATTTTTTTTTAATCAAAATAAAATACATTTTCTCTCTGTTTTCTCGCTGGAAACCAGTAAGCCATGTAATTCCTTAATGGTCACTGGTCCTAGGCTGGAGTAGGAAGTGCTGGCTGGCTGTGGCAGCTGGCAGGGAGCCAAAGCAAAGTTCGGGGCTGTTTGATACCTGCCAAGGCCTTTTATTGCCTGTAGTCTCTGTCACCATTAACGTTATTCATATTCTGTGCCAGGAAAAATCAGATGCCATAAAGCATCCTGTGGGATGGCTTTCCCTTCCAGAGGCTGCACGTGCTCTGCTGTTCTCAGCCTGGCCTTCCCTGTGTGTGTCCCGCTGCCTGGTCACCTTGAAGTCAGTGGAGCGAATCTGGGGTCTGGGGGTGCCTGTGCACAGCGCAGAGCAAAATCCAGTGTTGGAAGGTTTTATCTTTGGAGTACAACCCATGAGTGTCTCAAATTTTGTGGCTCAAACATAAACTCTTGGGGCTCAAGCCCCTCGAGCATCAGGTGCTTTCTAGGTTTGAGGCAGTGCCCATATCCAGGGCTCTCACTCCTGTAGGTTGATGTCCTCTTTCCCTCTGTCCTGTGGGTACTAGGACACTGCTCTGACCAAACAGGACTGCAGTGAAGGGGAAGGTCAATGAACAGCAAGTCCTTTAGCTGCTTGCTAATGATACTGTCGTCCTAAGTGTTCTGAGGTTGTGTTTTCTCCTCCCGGCTTCCCTGTCTCTGCCTCTGCTCTATCTTCATTCCCCTCATTGTTTCTTCTAAAGTTTGAATCGAGAGCAATGCAGTGAAGGAGCTTAATCTCATCTGGATTAGACCTTGGGTACTAGGATGGTATAAAAGCACAAAGTCAATTGAAAGCACCATAATTTGGTGTTTTGGTCTCCACAATGAGGTATCAGTGGAGGCAGAGAGCAGATAGAAAATGTTAAAGGTGTGTGACATGTCTTAGAGATGTGTGACATGTGCTTGACCAAGCAAATTGCTCAGTCCATCCAAAGCAATGGTCACTGAACGCTTTTCTGATATTCACATGCCTCAAGATGATGCTGAAGACAAAAAATAATCTTGGCTGATTCTGAGTCCACAGGACATCAGCAACAACAAAACAGGTGAGTGAGTTCAGAGGGTTTCAGAGCACCCTGAACAGACACAGCTTCGTGGTCCACATGCATCCTTTGGCTTTAGGGAAGGAAAACACCCTCTTCTGTTTTCAAGAGCATGTGTTCAGAGCATCTGAAGGCTGGAATATGTTGAAGCATATGGCATATAATTTCCATTCTTCTATTCACAGTCTGAAGCAAGATCAGTCCTGGTAAGAACAAGCTCCAGCTTTCATTTGAAAATATTTCTGTAGCCATTTCTGTCTAGCAAGCAGAGCTTTCTCTTGAAATACATAAATAGTATCAGATTATTTAGTAAAATATATTCTTTTTACTCACCTAACTGATGCAAATGTGATGGTCTGCAACCAGGCTGATCAAATCCTCTTAAGTATCGGAACCATTTAGGTGTGAGAAACTTTCAAAGCATTGCTGTTTAGCCTGCCTGTAAATACCTAAGACCAGTGATGAGAGAAACAGTTCAAATGGTAAACTGTAATTAAATAGTGCAGAAGGCCTAAAACTCTGGGAAGATTTCTTACCTCTCGGAAGATAATGTTTAGACTAACCTGGATCCTGATGACTTAAATGTTGGGCTTTTGTTTCTGGCATTTTTACTGGTTATGGGAAGTAACCATGGAAAGATCTGATGAGAGGAGCTGGTGTCACATAAAATCAGCTTCCCTGCTTCTGATACAGGTGCAAATCTTCTCAGGATCAGTACCTGGCTGTGTAATTTGGCAGCTTTTGAAGTGCAATGTACTGAGGTAGAAATCCTGTTGGCTTTCTGAAGTGAGGTGTGTTAATAGTTCTGTTCCACCCAGTAACCGGAAGTTTCTTTGTTTAATGTGCTTCAGAGAAGAGCTCAGCTGTCTCTCCAAGGCTGTAAAGCTCTAATTGTAGAATATTGGGCTTTTTACTGCCTCTTTCTTGCCTTATGGAAAGAATGTAGGAATAGTCAGATTAGATTAGATTTTTGTGTATTTTATTTTAGCTTCTATTACCAGATGGTTTAAAAGAAGGCACAGGAAGCTTTATGAGAGGCAGGTGTTATGATTATTGATCGTCCAAGTGATTTTCCTAATCCTAATTGTGCTCCCCCTTTTCTATCAATCAAGGGCAAAACTGGCGAATTTAGAATTAAACACAATTTGCATATTCCTGCTACACTACCAGTTTGCATCAAAGTAGTTTTAGATCCCTGGCACTCGAGAGTATTCCAGTTTAAATGTTATGTTTTGCTTCATGGAAGAACTACAGAAATTTGCAATTCTTATATTTTTAAACACTTTTTAAAAGAAGGGTTTTTGTTTAACGAGTTGCTTAAAGTTTGCTGACTTTTGAGCTGGCAAAGTGTCCCTGTGGCATCACTTGAGAGTGACTATTGATGCAATTAAAGCGAGACACCTGTTTAAGGCAGAGCTGCATTCAGTTGAGTCAAGAAATAAAAATTAGGCCCTGACTGTGCAGATGTTTGAGCGTGAGGTTAGGCTGTATTGTCAAGTAATTCTTGTAAGACCACTTGAGTGATTAGTGTAGGTTAAGTGCCAGTATAACAATGTTTGCAATTCTGGGGACCACTTTTATGTGGTTCATACATTACTGAAATAATTGAATTCTGATCTCCAGTGTGTCTGTGTTTGTCCAGTTGCTTGTGGAGACCCTGTTTGACAGCTGGAGTTGGATCCTAAGCACACACTTGGAACTAGAAAGACTGTGATAACCTAAACTTCCTGGTGAATATTTCAGACAGTTTATATACAAAGACATATTGAAAAGTTGACTTTGATTGCTTTCCATAAAGTGCAAAATGAGGGAGAGGATCCCAGCACAAATATACACATGCTTCAAGTATTTTTCCTGAGTGTAGCTGTTGCTTCAAACCTCCATGTGGTTACAAAAACAAACTTCAGCGCTACGACTCCTCAAATCTGCATTATAAAATAAAATGGAACACACACTCCCCGTGGTAAAATATTATTTGCTAACACATTCCAAAAACTATGCTGGGCAAAAGGCAGTAAAAGTATCTTTTAAGAGAAAAAAGTTGGATATAAAACCTAGCAGATGTGTTTTTCTGTTCTAGTGAAAAGAGAAACACCTACTTACTGGAATGAACAGGAGACTCAGAAGTGGATCTGATGGATACAATGTTTTCTCTCTTTTGGGAAAGATGAGGTGGAGAAGAAGTTATTAAATGTTTACTTATGCATTTGTAAGTTTGAAAGCATTCCTTTGTTCGCTGCTTATAGGTGTGTTGGGTGGAATCTCTGCAAACGGCAGTTTGTGAGGGCTGACAAGTGTGGAGAGCTGCCTCCAGTAAATAGTGCCTTTATGGTGCCAGAGGGAAGGAGGAGAGGAGGCAGAGACCAGGTAGGGCTCACAGTTTTACAGCTATAAACCCATGTTTCTGCTTATTTACTGATGGCATGGGGGGCTGTGATGAGGATCTATCGTTTTATACTTCGGCATTCAACTTTTTCCAGCAGTCAGATGGGGAGTTCTCTTCTGAGAGAGGTGTTGATTGTATAAAACCAGGTTTATAATAAATACAACTGAAAGCACTGCAGCACTTCAGACCTTGTTTTGCAGTTTTCGCACTGAAGAACTCAAGTTGCTTTCAGGATTTAGTTGCACCCACCTGAACTGCTTTAAACCTCCCCTGTTAAAAATGTGCTAAGAAGCTTTTTTCCTTACGTATGTTTTTATTTGAGTTAAATCGAGAGTCTTGTAAATCCAGAGTAGTCTTGCATCAGTTGGAGCAGTTTTCTAGTCCAGTTCTGTACGCAGTGCTCTGACTGCCTTCCTCACACTCCTCATTCCACAGCTCAGGACTCAGCCTGCTCCTGTTTTTTGGAGCCACATTTCTATCACAGGCTACCCCGTGCAAGTGAATATTTTGTTTATGCTGATGTTTGGCTCTTGAAAGTTATTTTTGGGGACTTCTTTGTTTGTTGAACACCGTTATTATATTGCCAAAAGTGCGATTGATGTGTGCTTGAACAGTCATGACTCAGAACCTGAAGCTGTTAGCAGCTTAAGGAAACGTTTCTAAAAGGCACATTTATTTTTCTGGTACAGGTGTACCAGAAAAATGAACCTTCCAGCGAGATTAGTGGATAAAGAGGGAAATATTAGTTGTCTTTCTCCTTTCTGACACTGATAATTTTAACCTACAATTCGTTCCCTTGAGGCACCTGAAGGTGAATTCTCAGAAATGAATAGGAACGAGAGTTAAATGTTTCCTTCGAAGTGTCATCTTTAGGCTTAGTTTAACTTCTTTTTTTTCTGGCTGACATTCTCCCCTTAAACGTGTGAGGAAACAATAATAGTTTAAGGTTTTGCTTTTAAATGGGTTAAATATTATCTTCTATCCATCTTTCTTCCTTCTGGGAGTTGCTGAGATGTGCCGAGGAGTGAAAGTTGACTCCGGTGTATGAAACGACGCTGTTAAAAACCTGCTAACAAAGACGAGCATCTCTCTTTACCACGTCAGATCTGCCTCACCTGTCATTTTGACCCCGGCATGTGGAAACGAGTGCGGCAGTCTGGAGGGGAATCGCTCTTCCTCCAGAAGGAAATGATCAGCACTCACCGAACCAGTTGCTTTTCCAACCTCCCCCCCCGCCTTTTCTTTTTTAGTCCGAGGAAGAAAATCGCTCGAAGCGATTCGCAGAATGAAACCCGCGGGGCAGAAAGTTGTGGGGATTCGGGGGCGGCCGAGAGGGACCCCCGAGCCAGGGGGATGCGAGGGTTGCCCGGCCCGACGCCCCCTCCCTCCGCCCGGAGAATCGAGGAGTCAGAGCCGCTCCCGGTGCCTCTTGGCTCCGGAGCCCCTTCCCAAACCTTCGGCTCCCGTTTGTGTCTGCAATTGTATTTACGGCGCGGCGGATGCGCTGCTGGAGGCTCCCCTCGCTTTACCGGGTTCTGAAAGGTTGTTTTTGGGGTTTTTTTCCCCTCATCCCTCCCGGAGTTCTGCGGTGCCGTTTACCTGCCGGTGGATACGACTCCCCGAGCCGAACCGCGGAAACCTCTAAAGTGCAAATCCAGATTTATCGGCTGTCGCACCGGTATAAACGCTGCTTTTTTCTGGGTGAATTTGCATCAGAAGAGTCTTGGCGATGGGCTTTTCGTTCCGTTTAAATGCAATTTGGGCTTGAAATGGGGAATCTAGAGCAGGAGTCTATATATAATTTCAGAAGTATTCAAGGACTCGTGTCCTTTTGCAGCGTATCTTAAAGGTGAGAAACTTGGTTGGGGGAGCAAATTCCACCCCGAGAGCCCTTCCCCTGCCTGGAGCGGTGCAGCTCCCCCGCCGCTCCCCAAGCCCTCTGCGATCGTGGGGTAGGAGCACCCCACGGCCACGGCCCCCGCGGGGACGGGAGGGGACGATGCTCCCTGCATCTGTGCCTCGAGTGCCAGATTCTGGTGGCAGCTGTTTGGGGCGAAGGGAGCGCATCCGCCCTGACCTGCGGCGCTGCCCTCTGACCCTCCACGAATCCCTAAAAGCGGGGGTCCCCAGGGGCCACGGCACACGAGTCCTCTTTGTTCCCGGCGCTGGCGCGGGCCAGGCGGGGCTGTAGCCACCGGGCTGGGGCTGAGAAAGTGGCCGGCTTGGACCCGACCTTGCGGGGATAGGCTCGGCTTTATCCCCAGGAGAGATGGGCTCTGGTTATTCGGAAGCGTTCTCTCCTTGTGAACGCATCGGCCAAGGTTGCAGCGAGAGGGAATTCCGCCCCCTCCCCTTCCGCCCCTGCCCCGGGTTTAGGAATAAACGTAGGAACGGTCAGAGTGGCATTGCCAGAAATGATCTTAGTACAAAGAGGGAGCTTTTATTCGAGGAAATGTACCCACGCCTTTTGCGAAATGGTAAAAAAAGCCCATCATAATATGCCTCACCATCGCCTGTATATTTATCTTATATGCTCTGGTTTCTCACCTTTTTTTCATTCTCATTTTTTAAATATCTTACGCTGTTTGGTTGGTTTGGGCTTTTTAATACAGAGAAATTGCATCTCAGAGATGCTAAGATCATATCTTGAAAGATTGGCCTCCACCCCATAGCTTCGTCAAACTGCTGTTGCTTTTCTCTAACGTTAAAATAACGCCAGCCTCGCCTTTTGCTAACCTAGCAAAATCACTTCCTGCATATTTATCAATTTGGGGGAGGTGGGTTAGCATGGCAAATTTCCTTGAACAAAGATTGGGTGAGATGTATTAGTTCATCCAATACCATGTCTGTCACTTATGTAGACAGAATAAATCCGAGTCCCGGCTTTGCCCTCAATCGTGCCTGAATTAAGGATACATTTTCATGAAAGTTTTATGGGAAGATTTTAATTTGAGATTCTTTTTGGAGGGAACTGTATGAAACTCGGTGAAAATAAACTAGTATTTAATAGGTGGCTTTTTGAATCGCGGCTGAAAGTGGATGGAAGGAGTTCGGATTTATTCTGAAATGGAAATTATAGTTCTATCCCGTTAAAAAAAACCCAACAAAAACCAACAACAAATAAAGCAGGTTAAAGAGAGGAGCTGCACATAATGAGTCAAGGAAATCCTTGTGCTGTCCCTTTAACTACCGAACATCTGATTCCCTCATCTGGCAGATGGTCTCTGAGCACAGATTTGCATTCATTGTCTTGAAATCTGTTTTCGCGTTGGTGTTATATAGATTTCAGAGGCAGATCTATGCACGGATCAGAATACAAAAGGGCCAGGAGGAAAATATCGCCAAGGCAGAGCAGTTTAAAAAAATAAACTAAAATAAATGCAGACGTAGTATGGTCCCGGGTCACCGCGAGCCGGGCTGGGAAGACCTCTGATTTCCTTTAATGGGAAATGTTCCCTACGTGGGATGTTATAAGAAGTTTTAAGGTGAGACCTGACAGCTCTCAGGGTGTAGCTTTGGGGTCTGCTGGGTGCCTGGCGGTCTCGGGCTGGCTCTTGCCCTGCAGGCAGCCTCTGCCTATACCCTCCCCCAGACCCATTTCTCTCCCTCTGAGCAGTTTTTCATTTTAAATCCCGCGCCTGAGAGCGAAGCGGCCACTACCCGTGCGGCGGTTTTGGCAGCGCGGAGCGGTCAGATGGACAGAGATCGCTGGTCTTAGCACAGTTTGGGTGTTCTGGGGCAGGACAGGTCGGGGTGAGGCTGCCGGGGACATCACGATGAACCCTCGGGTCCCGTGCCCGGCTCCGGCTGTCCCAGGACGGGCGCGCTCCTCCCGGTCCGGCCCCGCGTTTTCGGCGCACTCTGTTTCGGAGCACCGCTCGGTGTGAGGCTGCCGGGCCCTGGCCATAACCCACCGCAATAAACTATCACGATAAACCCGCTGTTCCCCTGCGCGGGCTTCGGCGCTCCTTCCAGCCCAGTCCCGCAGCTTTAGCATAGTTCATGCGTTCTGGGACGGCACCGTTTTGTGTGGGGCTGCCGGCCTATGACGATAGACCCATCACGACAAACTCGCGGTTCCCCTGCCCGTGCTCCGGCTGTCCGAGGGTGGGCGGCGGGAGCCCTGCTTCCACCGGGGCGGAGCGCGGCCGCGCCACTCAGCCAATCGCGACGCGAGATGCAAATGAGCGCTCCTTATGTGGGGCGAGGCCCCGCCCCCCGCGCGCCTCCCGCTCCCACCGTGTAACCCATTCATGCCGCCGCGCGGGAAGGGCCGGCGCTGCTCGCGCGCGGGGTGGGACCGGCCGCTCTTTAGCTCCATTTCTTCCTTTCTTTTGCAATTTACCCGACGTCGGTTTTTTTTTTTTTTTCCTCTTCCTTCCTTCCTTCCTTCTTCCTGGATTAGGCAGCAATCAATCCTTCTCCCCGTTGTCTGTTTGAGGAACAGGTGATCCTCGTTAGTGGCAATCGGTTTCTGGATGCGGCTCCCTCGCCTGCGTGTGAAAGATGATGATACCAGGCAAGACTGAATCAGCGTAACTTTTACTTGGCAAGAGGAAAAACTTTCTTCCCCTTCTGAAGGCGTTAAAACCACGTAGCGTTAAAAAGCAGAAGAAGTTGTTTTTAAAGCTGAACTTCACTTTCCTGGGATTTGTGTGTGTCAGATTCAAAGGCTGCGTCGTTTTGTTTTTCTTTTTTTTCCTTCTCACTTATCTCCCAAAAGGAAACTGTTGCTAGTTGGAATAGACTTTTTAAATGTTTGGGATTCAAGATACTTTAGGAAGAGGACCAATTCTGAAAGATAAGTCTCTAGGTTCTGAGATGGATTCCGTCAGGTCCTGGGTCAGAAACGTCGGGGTTGTGGATGCAAACGTAGCAGCACAAAGGTAACTGTGACTATTTCTCTCCCACTTTCCCCCTGCTTGTTATTTTTCTTTTTAAGCAAACCTTTTCTTTACTCCCTGTTGTTTGCATTTGATATTAAATTTATTTTTTTTCCTCTCTGTCCCCCTCCCGGTCTCCTCCAGTCAGCGAAAAGTGAAGGTGAGAGCTAGAGCTAGGCAGCAGCGCTCCAAAACCGGAGAGCATCAGGAGTCCTAAAACCCAGTGCGGGGTTCAGATGACAGCGAGATGGGATAATCCTTTCATTTTCTGCCCTAGGAAGATATGTGGGGCGCTGGGTTGGTTGTTCCCAGCGATCCAGGGCACTCCTCCCTGCTTGCCGGGCCAGACAGCAGAACAGAAGGGGACCAAGTTAGAATGAACTTAAATGTAGACTTCAAACCCCAGTCCCCCGGCCCACCTTGTTTTGCTTAATTCAAGGTGGGCATTGCCGAAATCTTCACCCGTGGGTTCAGGGCAGGCAGAGCAGGGTCCGAGGAAGCAGGGGAGGGCACAGGCACCGCGGAGCCCCGCGGGCATGCCGCGCTCGCCCGCCTGGAGCACCTGCCCGAGCATCCGAGAGGTCTCTGCTGAGCCGGAATGCCACTGAACACCCCGAAACGGGAGCTTGGCTGTTTGCTTTCCACTTGCTAGGGCGGGATATCTCCCTTTACGCCCCCCTTTTATTTTCTCTTCCCAGCCAAGTCGGCGCAGGACAGTTAGCCCAGTCTCTTCCCATTAGGGGAAGACGATGAAAAGTCTTTTAGGTATTTTTTTTCCTCCTTGCTCTCTGGATAGCTTAAAAAAAAGTTAAAGAAAAAAAAAAGCAGCAGCGTCGGGGAAGGCTAAATTTGGAACCCCGGGAACAAGCTGGGTTTTATTTAGTATTAGAGACAAGGTGAAGGGCATGAAACAGCAGAGGGGACTTCAGATGAAACAGGGACGTTTTAGAAATAGTACATCCATGCCCCCACGCACGGCCTGATCTGGCAGCAAGGTTTTCCAAGCGCCATGGGAGGAGTTATCAGAGTTTTATGAATGTCGATAGAGCGTTTAATAAATACAGTTGAGGAGGAAGAGGTTTATCCTCGAGGAAACGAAAAGTAAAAGGAAACGGCTCCTGACAAGACTCCAATTCACGGGAGCGGTGGAGGTGCATCCAAGCTGTGCTGCCCGCTGGCATCACCAGGTTTTTCTCCCAGTTATTCCTAACAAACCAATACATCCCAGTTTTTACACGCAGAACGAGAGGAAGCCGCAAGCTAGGTGCAGTAGTGGCGGATGTGGTGAGTTCACACCGTACCTCTCTGGCAAGGAAAACACAGGGAAACATCTGTAGTTCTCCGAAAGAGTGAAATACTTTTGCCAGTGCTGTGGAGCTATTCTGGGGACTAAAAACCAAAGCTGTCCAGCTTCTAACTAGTCTGGCACATAGACTGGATCTGTTTATTAACTAATTTGGAGGTGTTCATGTGCACCTATTTTCTCTGCAGTAGGTAGAAACTGGCTTCAGAGAAAGGGAACTACAACAAATTTCACAAAGAAATAAAGCTGCAGTCAGGGATATTGTGGGTAAACAGAAGCAACTGAATCTTCCCAAGCTGGGAAATGCGTGGGAAACATCACAACGTTTTCTGCAGTCAGGGACAAGATTTTCGCAAGGGCTGGTTAACCCGAGTCTGAATTCTTTCAGTTTAAATCAGAGATTCAATTCTCAAGAATCGTTTCAAGTAAGTAAGTGACTAAAGACAAACTTCGATGCCGAGGGAAGTGGCTGCTCAGCTCGAAAGTCGTTGTCTCTGCCCAAAACAGAGGTGCCCCCGAGTTGACAGCCTGCCCCTAGGAAAGATTTTTAGGGCCGCTTGTTTTCTCCTACAGAAAAAGGGAGCGGGACCGGGATGTGCAGAGAGCACTTCCAGACCCTCTGACACGTTACAGCCACTTCCTACCCTGCCGCATTCCAGCAAGGAGCGTGACAGGCAGGGAAATAAGTGGAGGAAGGAAAACACACGCTGCCTTTAGCACTAACCCCTCTCTGTAAATTAGCGTTGTCCTCGGGGCATGCGGGGAGTGGAGCCACGCCGAAATTCGGGTTCCGGTGGCAACCCCGAGCCCGCATCGCCCCGTCCCGCCCGGCTGCGGCCCGGCGGTGACAAGGAACAGTCCGAATGCGCTTTGCCTTTTCTGTTGTTGTTTTGCCGTTACTGCTGCACAACCTGGTAATGTCTTTGTCTCTCCCCCCTCACCCCATCCCGTGTGTTTCCTCCACAGCGGAGTAGCTTTGTCCAGAGCCCACTTTGAAAAGCAGCCACCCTCCAACTTGAGGAAATCCAATTTCTTTCACTTTGTTCTGGCTCTCTACGACAGACAGGGGCAGCCTGTGGAAATAGAGAGGACAGCTTTTGTGGACTTTGTAGAAAATGATAAAGTAAGGCTCGTTACCTTTCTTCTTCTTTTCCTCTCCAATTTTTAATCTTTTCTCCCCGTTGAGCTGCCAACTTCTAATACCTGTTGTCCCGAATAAAATACAACCAGGGTTTGGTCAGGGTTCAGGTGTTGTTGTAGAGCTGTAGCCCTGTGTGTGCTACTGTAGTTAAAAAGGGTTGGAAGCCTCTGCTCTGTATCAGGAATTTCATTCACCCACTAAAAATAAAGTAAATAAAATTCATGGGGGATAAATGTACTTATTTTTTTTTGTGCGTACCACGTCTGCCAGGTTTTATTAGTACCCGAACAGAAGTGGAATCTGACCTGTAATATGTGAGATTATCTGTTGAGCGTGGTTATATGTATTTCCTAAGGCTCCAAAGTCAATGGCAGGACTTGAAAAGCATTTGCTTTTGGATTTTAATTCCATATCTTGACCACTTTGCATTTTTTCAATTATTTTCTTAGCCATGAACAAGATTTTTAAAATTGTGAATCATAAATAATTATCTTATAGGAAATTACATTTAAAAAAATGTGTAAGAAACATCCGTGTAACACAACCTTCAGGAAGCAAATATCAATATTGACTCAAAATAACACTATTGCAAAGCGATGGTCACAGTAAAATCAAAAGCCACTGCCTTTCCCCCCCCATCAATCTGCTTTATATTAACTGATTTGCAATGCACAAATTCTTTTCAAAGTATTGCCTTGAAAAAGTTGAGAGCATAATGGCAAATAAGAGAGGGAAAGAAGTTCTTGAACTCCTACAGGAAAAGATGTCAGCAGTATTTTGTAGTTTGTCCTGGGTCACTTGGAAGGTTAATACATCCCAATCAGTGGATTCACCTCTCAGAATTTTAATGAACTTTGTTGTCACTTCCATCATGATTATCAGCTCTTGCATTTTAAATGTGCCGAGTGTAAGTTCTGGAAGGATTTTTTTTTTTTCTCTTTTTAAAAATTCCCTTTCAGGAGCAAGGCAATGAGAAGACGAACAACGGCACACACTACAAACTCCAGCTCCTCTACAGCAACGGTGAGTGCCCTTCCCTGGCACCTTCTGGGGGCTGTGCAGCGAGGCAGGGTCTGGCTGTAGGTGCTGTGATTTCCAAAATACACCGAAATTCCCTTGCATGAGGCCCCTTCAGTGCAGGGATGGGCCCTGGAGTTTGCCTGGGCTTGGGAAACAGAACTAGCCAGGATGCTGAGGGTGTCTACTAAGGCACTAAGTGGGTTTGTTCTGATGTTTTTAGGGCAAGATGCCTGTAGAACGTTATTCATCCCTGTTCTCCCTCGCTCTAGGTGTCAGGACTGAACAGGATCTCTACGTGAGGCTCATCGATTCCGTCACCAAGCAGGTGAGCAGGGCTGATCTGTGCCATGCTGTCCTGTCCCACCTCATCCTTCCTGTTTGCTCGACATTTCCCTGCATGTTTTCCCTTCTCTGGTTTACTTTGGCCTCTTGCTCAGCTGTATTGCAGCTATTTTGGAGGGTAATTGAAAATTGTGCTCTTAAGTCTCTTTTTTTCCCTCTGTGGACTGTAGGTTTTTATCCACTTTGTAGCAATATTTATGTAAAGCTGTTTTCCCTGCACATAAAGGGGAAGGTGTTTATTTGCAGGCTATGGTGAGCAGTGGTAAAAGTCCTTCCTCTCACATCTGAATATTCTAAGGACTAAATAAGCCCTGATGCTCCTGGCTTACCCCTTCTCTTAATTTTTGTAGCCTATAACTTACGAAGGCCAGAACAAGAACCCTGAGATGTGCAGAGTGTTGCTCACCCACGAAGTCATGTGCAGGTAAGATGACTTTATTAACACATCATTTGTGAGCTTTGCTTCCCTAGATGCTGGAAGAGCCTTTCTGAGGAAGTTTTAGGTAGGGAGAGTTTGATTTCGTCGTTTGTTTATTTTGTTGTTGACTCAGAGAGGGTCTTTGTGTAGGAAGACTTTCTTTTTACATATGGGTAATGCTTGCTTGGGTTCAAAACAGATATTTGGAGGGAGTTCCTATTTTTTTGCTATTCATTTTTTCCTGCAGGAGATTCAGCAACCACAGCTGCACTATTTTTGTTTAAAGTAGGCCTTTGCATGTGTTGTTTAAATCAAGACTCTTATATGTTTGTTGCTCATAAAATTTCTGCTCACCTTATGAGAATGAGCAGTTTAACTTACATATTTTTACCTGGAAACTTCAAGATGTTCTTCATGTAATTTCCTTTGGTGAAATATTTTAATTTTCATAATTAAAGTGGCATCATGAATGTTCTTTAATTTTTTCCAGTTCTCCCCCAAAAGAGAAACCCCTCAAACCCTTCCTTTCTACATGTGAACAATATTTAGGGGCCTTCTACTTTTTAATTAACACAAGAAAAGGACACTATTTTTAGCACTTAAATTTATAAATTAGAGGGTGAAATGACTTGAGGATGTTTTTAATAACTTTTGTATAAGTCTGAACTTACATGTACCTTATGTATGTACGTCGTGCTTCCATGGTAACTTATTACTTTTCCTGTTCTCGGGTAATTAAATTTTTTCTCAATGCATATAATAATGCAAACAGTCAATGTTCTTATATTAAAATGAGCTAAAATGTGCATAGAACATTCCTTCATAAAACAAGAGGTGCAAAACCCACTCGTGACCTTTATTAAACACAGTTTGCGATTTACTGTATCAGTGGGAGAGGGTTAAGCTGTTGGACTCAATATTTCTACTTTTAGTGGTGCAGTTTGCTGCTTGATTGTTGTTTTTTTTTTATTAAAGTAGCCTTTTAAGTTAATGTAGCAGTGAGAGAAGCTTATTTGGACATAATTTTTATCAAGGGGAAGTCTTGGTTACAGTACTTAATTATGTCAACAATTCCAATACTTTTTAATATAATATGAATCAGGTATTCAGTATGAAACAAGTATATTGTTTCTCTGTTGTGCTTAGCTCTCATTAATTTAGTAAATGAGCTTTTGACCAATATTTCTATATTTATGCCCAAACACAATGTATATCACATATGCGGGATGCATTGGGTGGGCTTTACAAGGACCTGGTGATGTAGTGGCAAAGATCAAAGATGGATAAGTGACTTTCTGGCACATCTAGAACTCGTGTGTATAATTTTTTATATATATATATGTATATATACATCCATATATTGTTGTTGAAAGGTTTCACTATAACCAGGTGAAAATGAGAGAAGAAAAATCTGATTTCTTGTGCAGTTGGGTTGTGGTTTGTGATAATGTAACAGCAGTGAGCCCATTTCTTGTCTCCACTTTCCCTGCACAGAGCTCAGTTCTGGTTTGGAAGTTCAAGTATTTCAGCACCTTCTCATCCAAACAGACTTGTTTGATTTAACATTAATTTGGGCTTTCCCTCTGCTTCCTCTCCTTGACTTTATGGTATCAAATGCTCTGCTCAGCTTTGATATTCCTGAGCTCCAGTGATGCCTGCAAACCTCCTCCGTGCTTGATTTAAGGTAGTGTTGTACAAATCTAAGCCATTATTCTGATTTTTCTCAGCTCTGCTGCTTGATAGATTAACCAAGGAAGAATTACAACTCAGGGGCGTTCTTCCCATGTAAAACGCAGATTAGTGAAGGGAATCAAAAGCGCTCTGTAACCTAATGAAGACATTTGATTTTAAATGTCGTGTTTTCCTGCAGTATCTCTGGGCAGGATGCTGTGTATTCTGAAGAGGCATTACACACATCACTTCGAATAATGCCAGGGGAATGGCTCCAACTCTAGTTAAACTTGACATTTTATTTTATTTCTTTTAAGTACAATAATCAAATCTTCCTTATTGTGTGCTGCTTAAGTGGCAGCATCAATTTTTAAAGCCCCTAGTTTAGTTTGCATTAGGAACAGTATATAAAATTTTAATGCACTGTACCCACTCTGCTGTCGAAATTGATGCCTACTGCTTTTGAAAAGGAAAACAAGAAGGGTCTGTCTGTCTTTCTGCTCCTCTTCCAATCCTCCCTAGTTGAAGGTAGGGTTTTTTGGGGGGGATTTTTCTGTACATAACCACACATGGAGATTTTTTTGCTGTGTGGAGACGAGTGCCTCCGAAAGTGCCCGTCTCTCCCTCAGACAGTGACAGATGCCTGCTTAGCAGGAAAGTTGTCTAAATATTGATATGGCTGCACCAATCTGTCATAGCCATTGAAAGTTCAGCTCTCAATAATTAGTGCTTTCCTTGCTTCCAGTGCGAGGCTCGATTTATTCATTTCCAATCTGAATTTTTTTTCCATTTGGCTTCTTATGGCCTAATAGGAACAGTTCCTTTTAGGTGAGTTTGTGTGGAATAACACAGTCCTGAGGGTTGGAAATCAAGGTAAAACACCCTCATCTCCTGGAATAACTTCCCCCCCCCCACCATCTTCTTCCTTTTCTTCCAATTATCGACTGAGAGGAAACTCGTTGTTATGCTGCTGCCAGCAACCCCCTACGCCCTCAATGCTCAGAGGGTTAAAAGGTATTATAATTCGAACAGAAGTAGTCTCAGGGTCTACAGCTGGCTAATAACAGAGTTGTATTGAGTGGAGCGAGCCCCACAGCTGTGACTTTCGCCACAAGGCTCAGACTAGACGGGAGCCCTAATCAGCTGGGCCAGGCGGCCACTGGGGCCCGCGTCTTTATCGGCCAGATGGTGTGAATTTAGACACTTTTGTTATGCAATTGCAGGGAGGAGTTGGGCAGAAGAAAACAAAACAAAGGCCACCATGCTGTGAGCTTATTTGAGTTTGAAATTAGAGACAGATTTTTTTTTTTTTATTTTTTATTTTGGTGTTGGGGTGAGGGGAGGAAAGTTGAGGGATGAATTTTAAAACCATTTTAGTCAAGTGCGAGGAGGGGGAAGGACGGAAGTTTGGCTTTGGCATGAGGCTTCTGGAGTGCTCAGTTTGTAGGGTTGGAGTTGTCTCTGGGAGCTTTCTGGGTTTGGTTTTAGGTTTTTCTGGACCATTCTTAACATAAACCATCATTTTCCCCAAGTAGATCTAATTAGAGGGGAAAGTATAACAACAAAAGATGTAGAAAATCGTCTCAAGCCTTGATATTCTTGTCTTAAGCAAATGAGCATCTCTAAAGGTGTGTTTCCAGCCCAACACTGTAGCAGAAATGTAAATATTGGTGAAGTCATGCCAATAAGTTGCTTGAAGAGAATATCGAAGGCTTGATCCTGGACCACCAGAGTTTGGGGGTGTTGGCTTGGACTGAAATTAGAACCAGTCAATTCTGTTACAGACAGCACTTGTGAAACCAACCCAGTGGAAATGTTACTGCTTGGATATGGGGTGAAATACTTGGAAATGGGGATTTAAGGATTTAAGAGGTATTTTTGCTAAAATGTTGGGCTGAAACATCCTCAGTCCCACTCTGATTTATGTGCAAACAAGTCCTTCACTGGAAGTGGCTCTTCTCCCTCATCAAGATTTTTTTTCATATAGTTGGGCTCAGAAAGTACTATGGTCAAAGGCGAACAAGTCTATCACTAACAAAGATCTGTTCCCCAAGTGTGATAGGAATGTAGATATAAGGAAAATATTTGGAGAACTTTAGCTGCAAGCCACAGTTTTAGAGACAAAATATTTGAATGTTACAAATATAAAGCTCAGAACTGCAATAATTGTGGAAATAGAAATAAAACAAGATGCACTTGTTTCTGAACCCAGCCACTCTGTGCTCAGTCTCACAGAATTCATCCTAAAACACTCTGCCAACAAGTGGAACCATCCCTGCAATCACTACAGAAATATTTTTAAAACTGGGTTCCTTTTTTTGCTTTATTATAGTGGCCTGTAAGGCAGCTAAGATTTTGTTCCCAGTGTTATTTTCTGTATATATTGGACATGTCAAAGTGCGTCCCAAATTTATGTTCCTTTGAGAGGATTTTCTGCTTTTTTGGGGGGTTTATTATAATTTTCTCCTTTAGAAAGCATCTCCCATCTTGGTTCCTGGTATAAAAACACTCCATTCTTTCTAAACACTGATTAGACAGCGAAATCCATGAGAGGTGCACTTAAAATAAAGTTGGGAGAGGGAGGGAGGGTGATGTTCTGCACTGGTGTGAATTACCAGAGCTGCACTGGAGTCAGTGGAGCCATGACAATTTACAGCAGCTACAGGGGCTGCCCCAGGGATTTTTAAATATTTAGTGTATCCTTTTATTTTAAAAGGAGTACCATCGATGAATAAGTGCAGGTTTGAGGCAAGGGGAATGTAGGAATGTTGAAACAGTTGGAGCTGCTATTCAAATAGATCTGATCCTTCCAGCTCCTGCAGCTGGGCAGTTCCAGCCCCAGAGCAGGAACTTCCTGGAAACTGGAGGAAATGTCGGAATTTTTCATAGCTGAAAGAGAGATTTTTGTCTAAATGCTCATTTTAGGCATTTATAATTGAATATTAGGCATATCAAGAAAAAAATCCCCACTGCAGTATTCTATACTGCCTTCAGTGAATTCAGGTATTTTATTTATTTCTTCTTTTAATAATTAATTAATTAATTAATTGATTAATTCTGCTGGGAATTGCTGCCCAGTTGAAAAACTCTGGGATGCAGAATGCTTGAGAATTTTGCAACTGTATTCAGCACACCTTTACAAAAACACACCAAAATTTCTCCATCCCATGTGTGTAAATTTGAACAGAAACCTCTGCAGAACATGGAAAACATCTTCTGGAAAGGCATTTGTGTGATCAGAACCTGATCTGGTGACTTTTGATGGATGTGGGACTTCCGATAGAGACTTTTTAAAGTTTTGGATGCCTCCATCCTCCACATCCCATGTTGGCTTTGATTGGAACAAAAAACCTGAGCATGAAAACAGCTTAAATCTTCTCTGTTTCTCCAGATTATTAAAAGTGATTATTCAGAACAAGGACTGTTTTTAAAGTCTATTAATCTTCTGGTACTCAGCTGCTGTGTGTGCAAGGAACATCACCCATGTCAGTGATTGTATCAATGGAAATAAAGTAATGAACTGTCTCCTGATTTTAAAATTTTTATTATTATTTCTTATCATTAATATTATCATTGAATGTGTATAAATTAATACTAATCTCAAGGGTTTATCACTGAAACAATTGTAAAGGGATTGCAAAAGCCAACTTGAAAAACATCTCTTCAGATCCTTTGTAGGATCTAAGTATGTTCAGTTTCTGGCTTTTCATAGAGTGCTGAAGTTTTCAGTCACCATATAAAACTTAGATTTTATTTAATAATAAAAAAATACAGTAATATAAAAAAAATGAATATTATTGGAATACACCAAACTATTAGGTTGCTTATAGTCAATTCTAACACCTTTTGGTGGACTTTTAACCCCATGTAACCCATTTGGTCCTGCCTATAATGACATTATGACATCTGTTGATCACTTATTAGACCTTTATAAAGGTCTCAGTCCCAAGTGTGACCATATTGATGCTCATTTTTGGCTGGATAATTCAGAATGGATTACAGGGAGCCAGGTGCCAAACTCCAACTGGAACCAGTCAGGACTTGGGCACCCAGTTCTCTTAATTTTACCTCTGGAAAGCAGAATTTTTACCTTTCTAGGCGTATATGGAGTGCTGAAGCTTTTCTGACAGACTTGGAGCTGGTTCTTTGTTCTCAACTGTCCCAGTGGTTCTTTAGATTTGGTTTTCTTTCCCTCTCCAGTCGGTGCTGTGAGAAGAAGAGTTGTGGCAACAGAAACGAGACTCCATCTGACCCTGTGATCATTGACAGGTAGGAGATGAATCCTCATTTTCCTGCAAAAGCATCCCAAAATTGTTGTTTTTCACTTTTAGTCATCTGAGGTTGTTTCTCGCTGGTTATCTGTCGGTGTCTGCCATTTGGGGACCTTGACAAAGTTGATGTTTATTTTTTAAATGAAGTTCTGTTTTTATTGTGACCAAATATCCCATGTGTGCATCTGGAACATTCTCTCCTCACCAGGGATAGGATCCAACTGGATTACTGAGACAAATAAAGCTTTGAGCAACCTGGTAGCTTCAGTAACGTTCTTTAGCAAAAGAACAGTATTTTTGTATAAATGTGGGGAGAAAGGGAGGGGTAAAGAGGCAAAAAATGTAGCATTAAATCTGACAGTTTGGGGATTGTGAGCAATTTTATGTAGAACAGCTTCACGTATTACTCAATTCCAGCTCCACGTTTAGGTTCTTTTGCCAGTTTTTAGGTCAATAACATAAATGGGGAGAGCAGCAGTTTGTTAAACCATGAAGTGGCACTATAAAGATTGTGTGTATTTGGGGGAGCTTAGAAAACTTTCTCGTGGAAGTCACTGACATGGAGGGGTTTGAAATCTGGAGTTCAGCACAGCTCAGACAGGGAAAATAAGAACAGGCAGAGCTTATTCAGAAAGGAGCACACATCTAAAGGCTACAGAAGAGGAACAGTAAATAAGGGAAAGCCGGGAAGAAAATGTTTTCTCCCAGATTATTCTGTAGTAACTGTTAAAGGGTCCCTTTTCCCTGAAGGAGCTGCTACAAGAGAGCTGATGCTGGAGTGGATTGATTTTAGAGTCAGTTTTTATGTCTGTCTGTGTCTGGCCTGTTCTATCTCCTTTCTAATGAGCTTTTTTTGTCATAGTATTACTTGTGGACTTGTTTTGGCACTCAGAGCAGTAAAGCTGGTATGAATAAAGGTCTGCAATAATTTCCTTCGGTTTTTTTTCTGTGACAGAGTTAATCTAAATAATTTTGGAACTCTGATGATGTGATGGGTTCTCCCTCTGCCTTTACCCCACGGTTTTCCCTTTTAATTCTGTGCTCACAAGTTGTGGCTGGGGCCAGAGCTGGAAGTTGCAGTGAAATGGGCTCCTTGGGGAGCAGAAGTCCTGGATGTGCCATATTGACCTTTCCTATGAAATTTTGAGCTTATTTTTGGCTGTGTCAATGATTGGTATGAATCTGCATTTGGGAACTTTCCAGCCTGAAGTCTGAATTTTCTGGGAAGCGGCTCGGGATGGAAGGCTCTGGATTTGTTCCTGGATTGAAACCTTGACAGGGGCAGTTCCTATCACACCTGAATTTGTAATCCTGAGCCAGCTGCCTATCCTCATGCAAAGTGAAAATTCTGATGCTTCCTGGGAGGCTTTGGGATCTGCTGATGTAAAATGAAATGGAAACTATGAGAAAGGAAAACCCTGTCCTTTCTAATAACTGTGTGTAAAATGTGCACCACAAGTCACCTGTTGTGCTCAATGAGCTCCAACCTTTCCTAATTTGCTCTAAGACCTCTCCTAACTTCATCTAGACCTCTCCTAATTTCTTCTAAGCCCAGAATTCTTTTCCTGCCTGTGCTGCTAACAGCAATAGGCATTCCCTTGGCATGGAAGCATCCTCCAGGCTCAGGCTGGCAGTTCCTTTTTGTGTGTTGGTTCTTCCCTTTCTGTGTCTGTGTCTCCAGTCCAGGTGAGCTCCTGAGCTCACTGAGGGTAGATGAGGGAAATAAGTAAGGTGTGCAGCCTGATAAAGCTGCTGCATTTGGTGTTAAAGGCAGTCACTAAATCAGATTTAGGCCCCAGAGTGAAGAATTTATCCCAGCTCTGCCCTGCTGTCTGGAGGAGGCTTGGCTTAGTGAGCAGTGTGGTGAATAGAAGCAAAACTCGAAGCTAAATATTTTTCTTTTTTCTGCCACTAACCAGCGGTGCAGCATCAAGAGCTGGCAGAGTTATTTCTGCACAGTGATTTCTGTTCCACCTCTTTACCCAGCGAAACAGGGCCTGATCAGTGAGGGATAATCCTGTGCTACATCTCCATCAACACATGTAATGCAAATAAAATAACAGAGCTGTGCTGTGGCTGTCTGTGCACAGAGGAATCCTTGACTTGTCTGTCATCCTCACACACCTCCACAGCACCAAAGTACAACAGCTCAGAGGTTTAACTGCACACTCCGCTCTCCCAAAATACACCCTGTGGGGTAATTTTTTATTGTCTTTCAAACAAGAAGAGTTCTGTGTGCTCTGGACTAGCTGGGCAGCAGTGCTTTGATTTATTTAGGGGGTCTTTCTATGGCTTCTTTAAAGGAAAACACCACTGCTTAGGAACCTGGCAGCAGGTGGAATTTAATCTCTGAAGTGCACCTTGCAACCATGTGGGTCAATAAATATGGTGATATTTTCAGCTCAGTGATGCCTTCACGGTGGGTTGCTGTTAATTTAAAATGAACTATGGGTTTTCTTTAAATAGTGATTGAAATGAAGGTGTTTTTCCCTGGTGTGAAACGATAGGTAAATACGAAAGTCTGCCATGTACCAAGGCAGCTGTAACATTCTCTCATGTCTCTGGAGAAGGGAAAAAAGAAAAAGAGAGAGAGAAGAATTGCAAAAACACCTTTGTGTTATGCAGAACTGTGTCTAAGCAGTGTGGGCAAAGTGAAACAGAATTTCCATGGAATAAAATTCCAGAATCTTTGAGGTTGGAAAGGCCTCCAAGGTCATTGAGTTCAACCATAACTCCATCATCAACACAGTGATTTCCCCTTTATTTGTTTCTCTCTCCACTTTTTTACCTGCTGGGTGCTGGGGGGAAACATAATTCACTGGTGTTCACCAAATCCTGGGGACTTGTATCCCTGTTTAAAAAGGAAGAAATAGTTCAGTGGGAAAAAAATGTCAGCCCTGTTGTTGTTGTTGGGCTTTTTCTTCTCCTTGAAAAAATTCCAAAAGTTCTGATGCTGAATAAAACATTTCTGCAGTGACCTTTGCTCTGGGGACTGGATTTAGATCTGAAGGCCCTTGCAGTTATTTTTCCACTCCCTCTTGGAAATGAGAATGTTTCCATATGAAAGGGAACTTCTCCACTGAAATTCAGTGTGTGCCCTCTCCTGATGGCAGAGATCTGCTGGATACATTGGAATATTTTGGTTCCTGTGATGTTCTGAGCCAGAATTCGAGTGTAACTCTAATCAGAATTTGATTTCAGAGTGATGCCTCTGATTTAACAGGGATGGCACAGCTCGGGTCCTGCGGTGCTGCTATTACAGGTGTCCAAAATCGGGAATTCCGCTGGAGCACGGGGCTGGAAGGACCTGGGATTACATTTTTAATCCAGAAGCACTTGCACTCCAAGATTTTGGACAACACAAGCCATAATCAGTTCTCAAAATGTCACAGCAAACTTTAACTTTGTGTGCACAACTAGAATTAGTCAGAGCTAAGTTGGTTCTGATGTGTTCCTGTGGTGGGTCCCAGCTCTGGTGGATTCATCCTGGCTTTCTGCTTGCTTTTGAAGTTGGTATCTGTGGAATTAGTTGGTTTAAGAGACATCAAAAATGTAAATATTATTTTTTCCCCCTCTCTCATGGCTGAAGTGGTGGTTCTTGATGTTCCTGATAGTTCCTTGAAACTGGAGAGTGAACTTCGTGTTTCCTTTATGGAAATCACAGACAGGGATATGAGGTGGAGGGGGTGGGGAGGCTTTTGGATGGAAGGGTGGGAGCTCATTCCTTTGAAGATGGCATTTCCAACTGAAAACTGTATTTTGTCACACGTGTGTCAGAATTACTCAGTTTGTTGCCTTTCCCACCCTGCTTATGCAAATAAAAAGAAACTTGGTGTTAGGTTTATGAGGTCATGGAAGATGCAAATTAATTTAATTAATCATTTTCTGCAGATTTTCTCTCTCATTTTAGCTGAGTTGTGTAGTTTTGCATATAAATTCATCAAATGGCAACGATCTTTTGATTTTTTTATTTTCTTTGTGTTCCTTGAAGATTCAAGCTCTTTAGAGGAGGTTATTTTGTGTACTTGTGTGTACTCTTAATGCTTTACTGAGTTTACTGAAGCTGTGATTTAATTGAAGCCTCTGTGGTACAGGGGAGAATTGGTGTGACTTTTTTAGTTGAAAAATTTGCTCTTTTGTTTTTTTTACCTTTTTTTCCCCCCTTTTTTGATAAACAGTCAGAAGAAATTTACATGTAATTAAAATGAAACCTCTTAAACAGTCACAAGAAATTTTTATGTCATTCAAACAAAACATCTTAATTCAATTAAAAATGCAGTGTCACTGGGGTGGGGCAGAATTTTTTGTTCCTATGAGGGAAATTCCTTGGAACAGCACAAAAACCTGGGAGCACAAACCCTGTGCTTTTGGTAGCTGC
Organism: Rhagologus leucostigma; assembly: GCA_013397725.1. Classification (NCBI taxonomy): domain Eukaryota; kingdom Metazoa; phylum Chordata; class Aves; order Passeriformes; genus Rhagologus; species Rhagologus leucostigma. Next base: position 555,715 of record VZTD01005866.1, on the reverse strand, counting down.
TGCCTCCATGGTCCTCTGCTCTCTTTGGGCTCATGGAACGAGATCTTTTAGCTCGGGTTCTTTCAGAATCTGAGATGTTGGGTCCAATTCCTTCTACTTTTGACCTAAACTCTTCCTAATTGTCCTGAGAAGAGTCTGGTGTGTGTTGCTACCACATTTTATTAATTTATTTATTATGATTGTTGCTGGGGAGGGAATGGAGGGGATTGGAGTGGATTGCTGGGCTGGAGACCAGTGTCCAGTGTCTCCAGCTGGGTCAGTGTGCAGTGGCACCAGCTGAGCTTTGGGCACACTGCTTTGGAGGGGAGGTGAAGGGCAGCATCCATCAGCTGCCAAGTGCTGCAACAGCAAAATGGAGGCTTTTGTAGTTATTATTTAACCAAAAACCACATCAGCCCAAATCCTGAGCACAGCTGGCAACTTGTCAGCCTCTCTGGGAAGGAGCAGAAGAGCCTGGATCACATCGCCGTGCCATGGGGGTCCATCCCTTCACGTGGAACTGGGGTGCAGGAATGGAGGTTTCCGTCCCTGCTGGTCCCCTGCCCTCCCTGCTGCAGGGACAGAGGACTGAGCTCTCCCTGGTTGCCTGGCACGTCCCATAGGCACTAAAACTCACTTCAGGATTAATAGGGCTGGGCTTTACGTCTTCTCTGCGTGTGTGTCTCCCTCCGTCCCCACTTCCCTCTCCCTAAAAATTGCAAAGGAACATGTGGATGAATTTTCATTTTGAAGGCTCTAACTTCAAATAAGTGCAGACTTCTGGCTGTTTCTTTTCTTTTTTTTCTTCCTTTTTTCTTTTTCTTCCTTTTCTCTTAATCTCAGCCACCTGAAAAGGACTTTATCCTTTCCACCTCCCTTTTGGGGTGATCCCAAAACCCACTGGGTAATGCAAGGATATTTCCTCATGCTCAGAGGCAGAACAGTAAGACTGGAGAGGTCCAGATGAAATTCCCACTGACACTGGGTTGCCCTGTCGCCTTAAGAGACGTGAGTCCGTGCCTCAGTTTCCCCCTTAATACAAAGCATTAGCAACTATCTGGCTGGGGAAAGTGGTTTCAGATCCCTGAAAAGGAGTTTTGGGGTTTGTTTTTCACATTCCTGCTGCCAGGAGGATTTAATCTGCATGGCAGGGTTTGATTGTTCCTGTTCTGCCCTGTTCTCTGTGGCCCTTGTGAGTCTGCCAAGGCAAAATGAATGTCTGGGATCTGTTGCTACTATGGGGTGAAACCAGGAGCTCTTCCCAGCTCCCTGTGTGCCCCAGTCCCCCCTTCCAAGCCCCCAAAACCCACAATGATCTCTCCCCTTGTCCTAGGGAGTCAAAGTCCTTTGTTCACTGCTAAACCCTGCTCTCCTGCAAAGAGCTGCTGTTGTGCCATCTGTCTCTTTATGAATTTTTTAGTAGACTGGATGTTTGTGGGGAGTCAGTAACTTAAAGTGCACTATCCCAGCCATTTGACAAGTGGTTCTCTTAGTGCCTAATTTGTTTGTTTCTTTTTATTTTCCCCTCTCTTTTAGACAAAAAGAAAATCCTTTACTAGTTTGCTGTCCAAAACATCTTGAAATCTTTGATGTGTGCAAACACTTAAAGCTTATAAATGGACTAAACTGGAGAGTAGCTTGTGTCACTTAATCTTTTTCATTTAATGTCGACAGACAACAGATTTTCCAGCAAGCTGGTGAGCCAGAAGAAGCTCAAATATCTTTTTGAGTGTGCTGGAAAAATGAAGAATGGACTGGTGGTGTCTGTGGAAGTCCTGGGTGCTGCTCCTTTCTCCCCATCACAGTCCCTGTATTTTTGTAGCCATTCACAGAGTCTGTGTTTAACGATAAACCAAGTATGTGATTTTCTGGCTTTCCGTGATAACACGAAGACACATTTGCTGAGAATTGATGTGTGGAAATACTGTGGTAATGTGGAAGAGCATTGCTGTCACAGAGGAGAAGCTTTTGGAGCAATTTATAAAGTTCCTCTCCCCCAGGGCTGTTGGTTGCTGCTGCCTGAGCTGGAGGTGCTGCTGCTTCTGGAATGGAGCAAGAAATGAGACGGGTTTAAATCACTGCTGGTTTCAAGCACAGATTACTGGGGAGTTAAATAGAGCTGGAACCTTATTTCCACCAGTGTTTTGTGCAAGTTTTCTTCTGGCCATGTGCTGTCACTGTGGGCATCTCTGCCCTCCAAACAGAGAGATGCCTTTTGGGATGTGTTAGAGGCAACACGTGTGGGGTTGCCAACCAGTACTGATCGCTTCAGTTCCATTAAATCTGTAACTGGGAACAGTTAGCTCATGTCCTGATCTGAGAACTGTGAGGGAATCATGGCTAAGCCTAAGCAAGGGCACATTATATAATTTAAAGAAATAAAATCTGACTATTGCTACTACTGCCTAGAAGACTTAAGAAAATAAGTCCAATGAAGACAAGACCCAAAGGATTTTAGTAGTTCTGCACAAATCAGATAAGCTTCCCTGATGCTTTAGAGCGGCTTGGACACAAGCATGGATGGATTCCAATCTTGTTAGATTAGTTGAGATAAAGACACTGATGGTGCTCAGGCTAAATCCTGCCTGAGCAATGCAAAGTTGGGAGCAAAGTTTACACATGGTGTAGGAGAATCCTTGTCCCTTTTTAAACTGAGGCTCTTTCCTGGAAATAGGGAGAATTTGGTCCAGTTTGTGCTCATTAACAGCGAGTGAGGAGGTTAAGGAGCTGCTGACCTCAGAAGGACAGAGAGCAAAGTAAGGAGCCATTGGAATCAATGAGGTTGGTAGTAGTGGAAAGGGGAATGGAAAACAAGTTTCCCATGGACTAAAGCACCTCTGGGAATAGAAGCTGAGGATAAATTCACTGTGCAAACAGCGCAGAAGAAATTCTGGGCATGTAGAGCAGCAGCGTGTGACACGGGATCTCCACAGCTCCACTCTCTGGGTCTGCGTTTGCCTGGCTCCATCTGCACTCATCAATAAAACTGCCAATATTTCAGAGTATTTGCATCCTAATGAAAGCATTCTCTGTGTATTTATGACCTGAAATACTCTTCCTTCTCACTTTTGCACTCTGCTCGGCCTCTGTCTAGACCTGGTTTTATGGACTTGTCACTTCATCTGCCCTAAGCTTTTTAGTTACTGCCTCTTGCTTTCCTTTTGAACCTTTTGTTTCTCTTCATCCCTTCCCTGTGTGTTCCTTTCACCATCTGTTTCTGGTGGGATCTCCCATATTTTCTGCCCTGTAAACATCCCAGGATTTCAGCCTCTCTGAACTGATTGCTTCACCTCTGAAAAAGTTCTCCCAGTTAATGTGTTCCTGCTTTCAGATGGGATATGAAACAATTTGTCCTGCTTGGAACATCACCCAAAATCCTTGTGAAGAGAAGACAAGATTGAGACTGAAAACACATAATGTGCATCTGAAGCTTAAATCAGTTGGAGATGTAATTTTAAAGCTATTAAGAGCTTATACGAGTTGCCCAAGACGGTGTAGGAGACAGTTTGTAGGACACGCTCCACTTGAAGGGGTGGAATCCAAGTCTTGTATTCCAGGCTGGATCACGTAAGCATGTCCTGGAACGACATTTCAGCTCTGCAGCTGTGATTCACATTCCCATCTTTCTCCCTGGTTTGGATCTTTAATATGCTGTTGTCATCCAACCCATCCTTCTTTTTCCTCCTTATTATTCCTTTTCCTCTCCATCTCCTCTGCTACTTTTCCTCACAAATAAATGCTAATTTCTCCACGGGCATCCCACTTACAGCTCCACATTTGGTGGTTTTTCCTCCAAGTGGAGTCCATCGAGCTTGTAAATTGTGTTGGATCAGTGAGCCCATAATGAGGCTTCTAAGTCCAAACAGTGCAAGTCTGCTGGGATTTTATTGTTCATAAAGCTCCTTCCCTGGGGAGTGATAGAGCCATTAGGTGTGTGCTGTGTTTAATATTTGGTCATGACAGGAAGCAATAATTTTCTATCTTTTACTGTGGCTCCCGAGTTGTTTTTAAGCAGTCAGCTTATTTAGCCTCAGTGGCTGTGAACCCATTAGGCAAACAGCTCTTCCCTCCGTGAGTTTGTGTCTTCCTACAAAGGCTTTTTCAAGAAAATAAAATAAAATTAGGTGGCAACTTCTTGCCCTGTGGTGGCTTTTAATCCCTTGCCCTTCTCAGTGGCTGTTGCTGACAGGAGTTGGCATAAGGCTGGTTTCACCAGAAAATGGCATTTCTCACTCTAAATGAGATTTTTAAAAATTTATTCCAGCAGAGGACCACCAAAGCTCCTGTTTGCATGGTGTTTTATGGGTTTGGGTATTTATCTTGTGCAAACCCATTATTTGATTTCAGTGGAAGCAGCAGCAAGGTCATATTCAAGTATTCTGGAAGTGGTTTTGTATCTATATAAACAGACAAAAATTGAAAGTAACAGTTTTGGATGTAGCCTGTAGGAAGCTGCTCCTCTGACAGTCCTTCCCTTGCATTCCCAATGCTTCCCTCAAAGAACCAGGCAACTTCCTCCGTGGGATGTGCCAGGAGTTCTGCACATTCTGTGTTCTGGTTGTACCACCAGGCTGCTTTTCAGCCTGATTATTGCAGGTTCCCTTGCTCTCTGCTTAGGTCTCTTCCTTTACTCCAGGGGAAAAGTTTTCCACTGCTTCATTTCCCTGCTGAGTCCTTGTCTTGGATCTCTCAGTGGGAGAGGTTTGTATCAGAAAGGGAAAGAATAATTGGCTGGCTCTGTATCCCAGAGCTGTTGTGAGGGCACAGAGACGCGAGGTGGGTTTGCATTAACCGGGAACACGCAGGTTCTTTTTCCAAACCAAACCTGAGAGGAAGATTCTGGGGTGTTTGGGAAGAGGGAGGACAATTCCAGAGATGCTCAAAGCAGTTGAAAGCCAGGACACAACAAATACATGAAACCAGCTCATGGCATAAAGAAATTAAAGCTGAGTGCTGATATCTTACAAATCATATTTAATTAATTTTTAAGAGGTGTGCTTAGGTTTTTTTATGATGAAAAGTTATTTGTTTTGGTTCATCAAAGCAATTAACACTTTGTATTAGTTAGCATCAACATCAAGAAGGGTGTATGTAAATAGTTTAAAAGAAAAGTGAAACGGCAAAGATTGATATTTGGGCTCCTGCTTCCTTTCGCAGTCACAAACTTTTTGTAAGAGAATTCAGGTCTTGAAGCTGTCTTTTTTTAAAAAGATGAGACTTGAGGTTCTCACGTTCACATGACTCTAAACCACGAAGAGCAGTTTTGGGTGGCTCATAAAGCTGAGAGTTGTGCCTCCTTCTACACCCATTTACCTTCAGTTTTATTGTGGAAATAAAATTGAAATTTATGGCTGCTAGAAAGTTCCCTGGATCTTCAAATTTGCTTGTGCTAGATTGTAATCTGGATTAGGAGTGCTTGAATATAAATTGTAATTTGGATTAGGAGTGCTTGAATTTGGTTTTCCAAATCTCCGCTCTCTTTGGGAACGTGGGTGCTCAGGGCCTCGAAGAAAAGTAACCACAACTTTTCCAGCTGAATCTCTGCCAGTATAGATCTTTCCCCTTGATGATGACAAAGTATCTGCTCAGTCAAAATTCCTCTGCTAAAGAGGGAAGAAAAAGCTGTGCAGTGTTGTGTCAGTGTCACTTGTTGACATAGAACCTCAAAAAAACCCCATCTTCTGGGATGTTTTGGTTAAAGGTGGTTTTTTTTCCTCTTTCCTCTTTATCTCAAACATTTCCCAGCATTCCTTCAGGGACATCTGGTTCTCTCATTTTCCAGCTTTCCTTTGGTCCCTTCAAAAAGTGTCGCTGTCAGTTCTTTCTCTTCAGCCAAACAGCTCAGGCAGGACACTGGTCCAGCCCAGTAATTTGCCTAAAATGTAGCTGCCCTTCAGAAGCAGAGACTGCAACCATTTCTGGGATGGGGAGTGTGAGTGTGTTCCCCTTTGGGGTTTTTTTTTTGCCGGAAAAAATATATTTATATATATATATATACAATACCATGTATTTTAAATACTATACATTATGTATTATGTGTTATTATTATATATTATATTATTAGATATTATATTTTTACAGGCAAATATAATATCTTTGTTATACATGAAGATACGTGAAGTTCAGTCTTTTTCTGCACTCATAAATTGATGGTTCTTTATAATAATAAAAATATCATAATAGAGTTAAGGATTGTACTGGATATGTCAAAAAGGATTTAATTTAGAGTTACTTCTTAATTCTAGCATTCTGTAACCCTTGAATGAGTTTTTATGAGGAATATTCCTGTACTTCAGATCTTTGGTGTGTGAAAGATTTCCCTTAACATTGCTGCAGCTGCAGGAGGGTGTGAGGTTTGATCTTCCTGCAAGCTTTAATAAGGGTGTTAATAAGAACAATAATAATAATAACAAAATAATAATAATAACAACTCTTCCCTGTGTCTTTCATGTACTTTACTTTTCTCTCTATATAAGAAACCTAGAGCTGTTCCAGAGCTGTTTTGGGGCAGTACCAGCATTGGTAGAGCAGCACAGGGTGGTTTTTAACACCCCAGTTCCACATCCCAGTGTGAGATCCTGCAGCACAGCTGAGCTCATTCCAGGTACCAAACCTCCAGGATTGTACCAAACTCCCAGGGTTTCGCTCAGCTCATGAATTGAACCTCTCTGCCACCATTACCTCCTCCCCCTGACACGATATTTCATGTCCGTTGTGCCCCTGAACAGTAAAGTTAAACCAAGACACGACTGGATTTGAGTTTCAGCCCCTTCTCCTCCGAGACGTGGAGCTGAACTTGGAAAATTCCCTGAGCCAGTTTCTCCCTGCAGCTGCTTCCAGCCCACACTGAAACACTGGACAGGAGTCTGCAGCAGGGAGGGAGATTGGCAGCTCCCTGCTGGAGCAGTGCAGGCTCCAGGAGAGAGGGATGGCTGTGGATAATGGATTGGTGTGCCCATCCCTGGGGACTAGGAATGGGATGTGGCGCCCACTCCCTTCTCCTGTCACCCGTGATTTGTCAAATCCCCCGGACAGAAAGGGAAGACAGCTCTCAGTGACATAAATCTTCAGTTTTCAGTCTTAAGGATTCATGGCCCTTTATCCCTAAAGGTCTGTGTGAGATATTTCATCCCTGCCATGGTCCCTGTCCTTTGACACGGGGTAGTGGCAGCGCATCCTTTACGTGTGTGCAGACCCACCTTGGAGCAGCATATTGTCCCTTTTTTTGCATTTCCTAGAGTAGAAATGTCCCTTTCTGAAGGTTTGGCACTGTTGCAGATATTTTTTATTGAGATTTTTGTGTTTGGGTGGGGAAAAGGGCTCTGCACTCTCAGTGTCTATGTCTTTTTGTGTCACTGACTTGGGCTGTCACCTCGTGCAGGTTGGTTTTTCCTCTGGAGGAATTGTCAGGGGCACAGAGGGTCGTATTCCCACCTCTGCCTGAGCCTCATCCAGTGCCTGGTGTCAGAGGAATATCGGAAATCGTGTTCTATTGTCTATATGAACTCTGCTTTGTGCTGTCTCCTGCAAAAAAGGGTCTGACATCTAAAACTTTATTTAGTGGAGAATTAGTCTGGACACAACTGCAGAGCACTGTGCTGCAGGAGTGTTTTGGAATACAACATTTAAAAGGAGAGTGTAGTGTCTGGAAAAAAAGTCTAGATCTAACTTATGCTGTGGGTCCTCTGCACTTCATTGACTGCATTAAAAGCCTCAAACTGGGCTCTTGCTTACATTAATTTAAATATCTCTTTTAGGCTCCTGGTATTTTAAGGCTGTCCAGGACAACTGTTCCATTTCTTTTGTGTTTCGGCTATTACTTCTCTATCCCTTCTCTCTGGGAAGCTCTGGAATATAGGGGGTTTGTGCCTAAAGACTTGGGGTCTTGCTCTAGGCTGAGTCTGTAGCTGCTCCTAAAATAACGCAATAATTTCAACTTGCCCCTAATAGTGATTGCTGCTATATGTGGAAATGTGTTTGTTTATTAAATGGACTCAAATGAAATGTTTATTTTCTCCCTACACCACAGTTGTTTGAACGATTGTGTGTAAAGTAATCCATAAAACTGGATAACCATTTAAATATTTTCAGTAGTTCCTTAATAATTGTCTTCTAGAATTTTTCATAATTTTTTGCATAATTGGCAAAACATTTCAGTAGGTTTTGTTACTTGTTGAAACTCTTTGAAAATAAGAAGTTTTTCTTTATAAAACCTGTTTTTACACCCAGCATGCTCATGCTGCATTCTAATTGTTTCACCAAGAAAAAGTAATCTCAGATTAAAAATTAGGGATAAAATGAAAAATCATGTTTTCATGAAAATTATTCTACTCCTATGCCCCAAATAATCCCTGTTAATGATGGGGTCTCTTGTTTCCAGACTGCTGGTTCTAATTGACGTCATTTGATCTGATCTATTTGCTGGGCACTGAGTGGTAACTGAAACATGAGACGGCTTTTGAAGGGTCTGTGTGAAAAAATTGTACTGCCATGGTGGTGTCACTGCAGAACTCCTGGCTGTGGAGGGAATTCCTGTCGTAGATACAAAAAGTGTCTTTTAGTCCGTTTTTGCTTGGCCCGGCTCTCATACCCCCAAATATTTGCAGTAAACGGCAGTAGCCTCATTGCAGAGGGACCAGGTGGGACACCTGAGTGTTCTCCTGCACTCCGGGATTCTTTGGGATCACTAATTCCGTATCACCCCAATAATCCACATGGAAAACTTGCCCTTATCTTGTTAGCCAACAGTTCACCCATAAAAAGTCCTCCTCCCTAATCCCACGGAAAATTTCCCCTGTTCCATAGTCCCGCCTCTGTCTCCTAAACCATGTTTTCTCCTGGAGTTCACCATTGTTTTGCCAGCCCACCCCTCACAAAGCAGAGGTCACATCAACATGACCTCTTTGCTGGTATGAGGAGGCTGCTAAATAATTCACGTGGCCAACTTGATTTCGGGGTCCACATTTGTTTTTTCCACTCTCCTAATCAAGATGCTCATTTAATTCTATTCCAGCACCTGTTCAGCAATTAACACCCTACAATTTGCATCTTACCCTGACATTTGCTATCTTTCCAATTAGTTTTTATATCAGTATAATTAGGTAGGGTTATTACAGTGCATCAAGCAGGGTCGAGGATATTCCCAAGCCTTTAAGCTCTTTCCCAGATTTGTTTAGGGAAGCCACTAAGGGTAAACGGTTGATTAGGATCACTGTTTTTCTTCTTCATTCAGATCAGGCGAAAACTGTTTCCCCATGTGGCCCATGAAAGATCAGGGAAATATGTCAGTCTGTAAGAACTAATATTATGTAGTTCGTGACTTTTTGGGTGAATTTACAGGGGATTAGGAGTAAGGGTCAGGCTGTGCAGCCCCTTGCAGCAGCATTCACCAGTAGCCTTCATTATGCTCTTGCTTTATGTTAAGCTGAGCAAATTGCAACAATGATTTTAATTTTTAAAATCAATTTTTTTTGGAGTTGACACGTGGGTGGGTGAAAAATCCAAATTAGGGGGTGACCTGACCATATTGAACATTCAGCTTAATTGGTAAAGGCTCTGGGAATGAAATGACTACTCCTAACACCTTTTAATTTAAATTTCATGGAAGGAGGATCTTGCTGTTCAGCTGTGATTGGTTTGGGTTGCGGGCTTCTTGAGTCAACAATGGTCCTGCAGCCAATGTGGCAGCACAGTGGACCTTCCTAAAATTGCTGAACTCCAGCTGATCCCCCCTCAATACCAAGTTCTGACAGAAGGGAGACTGATGTGTGTGTAGGGAAGTGGGACACGAGGAGGGGAGATCTATAGTATGGATCAGAGGGGAGAAGATTTTTTCTTATCTCGCACCACCCAGCTCTCCATGTTCTCCTTTTTTTTAAGGTTTAGTTTAAATCATCCCCCTGCAGCCCCCAAATTCCCCTGCATGTCTCTTCATTCTGGAGGTGCACACAAAGGCTGGTATTATCAAGAGGCAACATTGCCCTTGGCAAGATTGGAGTGAAGGGTGGAACTGGAGGAAGATTCACATTGTGCTGGAGAAAGTGAAGAGATGGATAAAAAACCCCCAAAACTACCACACTTCATGTCTGAATCTGGACGTTATTCTGAGCTTTCTGCAATGCGCCTTAATGATGCTCTCCAGGCCTGGGTAGGGACCTGCTGGGACCCCAAAGGAAGGATCAACCCAAATTCCCCAGCCTGGAAAAGCTGGAGAGAAACAAAGCTCTCCTGTGCTGTGCTGGTACAAGCAGTTCTAATGTTTGCAAGTGCACAATAGATTCACCATTGCTCAATTTAATATTATTTGCTGTAACAAGCTTCATCTCTCCCCATTCAGTTGGGGTTTTTTTAATCTCCTATTGCTTTATATTGGTATCTGAACAGGCTTAGAAAAATAGGGAGTTGAAATACCTTGGGGAATTGGGGCAGCAAGGAAGAAGTGAGAGGTTGTTTTGTGGAGTGGGCTGAAGGGGTTGGATGTAAAGAGGCAAAGCAGGACACAGAGATAATGGAATTCACTTCCTCTGCCAGTGCACAGAACCAGCCTTGCTCATCTCCCTCCTCAGTCTGTGAGAGCAGAATCTGACCTAAAAACCCAAAGTACTCCCATTTATTGTTCGGAACTTTGGATCAGACTGTACTGGTAGAAGTTACCTCCTCAAATTACTACAGCTAAAAATGATAGCAATAAAAAAAAAAAAGGGAAAATTTTTGTGAGGGTCAAAACTCCACTTGGGGACAGCAGAATCGACAGAAACCCCTCGATGGATGCTGTGCCCCGCAGATTTCAGAGCCTCTGCTGTGAGCAGGCAAAGCAGCTGCTCACCTGTGCTGACAGGAACTGTGGGGTGTCTTTTTTCCGAAGCTTTGTCTCAGCCAGAAGCCTTGTTCCTGGGCTGAGCTGTGTGGATGAGAATGGCCTCTTTATACATTAAGTCCCACACATGAATGGCCGCAAATGTGCTCTGAGAAATGGCAAGGGACAGTTTGTATAAATCTGATTTAGAAGAGTCTATATTGAGGAGACTTTTAATGAGATTTTTCAAGCTCTTCTGCTTAACTGGATGCTCATCTAAGCTAAACCCCGAGCAGCAGAAGTTCTCCCTGATGTTTGCCCCTGTGTCTCCTGTTAAAATCTGGAGCCTTGTGTACTGGGTAGGTGAGTGGAGGAGAAAGTCACCAAACAATTCCGTTTAGCCTAACCATGCCCTGTGTTGTGCAGGATGATGTCATTATCTGATCAACTTGTCTGCACTGAAATCTCACACTTCATCCTTTCCCCTTGATAGATTTCACTTTGGAATGCAAATACACTTTGTCGCTGGTGGGTAAACGGGGTAACACAGAGCCTGGTTACTGTGGGCCAGTGAGACTTTATAACCATCCATCATTTAAGAGTTCTAAAAGAGTTCTAGAAACTTCTAATGGAATGGCAGGAGATCTTCTCATAGTGACTTCAGGACAGGTTTTGGTGAGAGCACTGAAGGGCTGGATTTTTCCATTGCTGGTAGCAGACTGTTTCTTAACCAGCAGTTGGAAACCTTCTCTGAAGCTCACCTGCTGATTCACCAAGGTCTTGGACTTCAAAAATTGAATCTTTAGCTCCCCCATCACTATTTAGATTGTGATCTGCTGTACTGCCTAGGAGTTCATAACAGTAATTATAATCCAAATCTAATGGCTGGCTTGGAAAAATCAGCCTAAAGGCAGCAGTTGATGTTATAGAAATTGCTGGCTCTGAAGAACTTTTGAAAATGAAGCCATTTCCAGCCTGTTGCTTTTGAATTCTGTTCTAGATCATCATATCTAATGTACATAACATGAGTGACCTTGTTTCAGGAGAGAGAATAAACTCAGTTTGATGAACCTTTTATCAGTCTCCAAAGAGAGAATTTCACGTGCAGTGTCCAGACTGTGCTTGTAGTGTCTTTATCTGTGAATCCTTCAGTTTTGGGCTGCTTTTTGAGTGGAATCAGAGTTATAAAAGGTTGGGTCTTTTCCATCTGGGTTAGCTCATCCTGTGCTCTCCCTGGCATGGCCCTGCTCAAGAATCTCTCGTATTTTATAAATTAATTCCCTGCTGTAACTTGAAGAGTTGCTTCCCTGAAGGCAGGTGTCCAAGGCTGATGGGAGTTATATCCACTGGCACAGGGATGTGTCAGACCCTCGGTATGCTGTCCCCAGGAATGGGAGAAGAAAGAGCTCAATGAAGTAAATGAATAATCACATTAATGATGTTTGCTAAGTCTCTCATCCAGTGCACTGGCCAGAGTAATTGCTTCAGAGCTTTGTATGAAAGCCAGCAGACTGATGGAGAAATATAAACAAAATTATTCCCTTCCCTTTACCCCAAACAAGAAGATAACCATTAATAAGGGCTCTTTGTTTCCTCAAAATCTAAAAATAGGAGCATGATGTGTGAGCAGGCAAGGTTTGCGTGTGTAATCAGTACTGGCTGCGCTGCCAACTGTATTGAATTTACTCTATTTAGGGGGGATCTTCCAGGGCTTTTGCAGTTGTGTTCATAGAAATGAAGTTTCTCTGTATGAACATCTGAATATTTGTGTGTGAGAACCAGCAGTGATCAGTTTTGAGCTGTTTTTCCCACCTCGGGTTTATCAACACATTATTAAACCAAAACGATGCAAAACTCTGCAAATCCCTTTTTAATCTTTAAAAGCAAATTTGAGGGAAACAATAATAATAAAGGTTTACATGTTCGAAGTTGAAAACAAAGTTTAAAATAAGACAGGAATCCTGCAGGTTAGGTACCATCAGCAGGGTGTTTGAGTTCTCAGTTTTCCTCCTGTAAATCTCCTTGGGTGAGCTCAGTGCTTGTAAGCTGTCAGGTACAGAAAGAGGTGGCTGCTGCTTGGAAATAAATAAATTTGCAGGATGAAAGGTCATGCAAAATATTTGGGAGTTCTGCAGCTGGCACCGGGAGCAGCTGCCTGGATTCCCTCCTCAAAGTGTTGCTGTGTTATTCTGGGGGATGTTTAGGGGGAAGGGACGGGGAAGGGAGAACCTGGTGAGTGTTTTGCAGCCGGGAGCAGGTGACCAAATTGATGCGTTGCTTCTGTGTTTTGTGCTAGGAGGGGTCAGGGAGGAAAAAAATCGTGTGCGGAGAGGGCTCTGCATTTTAACACCTTTCCTGCTAAGCAGGAGGCCGGCTCGGGGTGCTAAATTCCTGTCTGTGAAATAAATCCGTGTGTTGTGCAGTCCCGAGCTGTCAGCAGCGCTTTGCAGTGATGGGCTTTGGAGAGGTTTCCTCCGGCTCCCGGAGCAGCCGCAGCCGCTAGGGAGCTGTCTTTAGCTCGGATTTCAGAGTTAGCTCATTAGACCAATAACAGCAGACACTCACGGGCTTTTTATTCAAGAATTTGTCAAGCCGGGATGTATTTATAGAGTTATGACTTGACAATAATAATATTACACCTCCCTTTACCTGTTGCAATGGTTTTCTCACAGAGATCAGCTTTCCCATTATTCCCGTGTGCTTCTCCCTGTGCTGACCTTTTGTCTTAAAAGGAGTTCTCATTGTTGAATTCTTTGGCTCTTCTCAGATTTGGGGATTGGCCTTCTATTTGGAACAATAATCCTAAGGATCGAAATGGGAAAATTTTAGACCATCACTCCAGCCATTAAGAAAATCCATCCTATAGGATCTGAAGAGATGAGACAGCCCTGTTAATGCCAGTGCAGGAAAAGATATGGAATTACCAGAAAAGCAGAAGCCAAGGACTCCAGTTTTGATTAATATCTGATACACTTTCCCTTAACCAAGTAATTTGACGTCTTTGCTTCAATTTTAGTAGTCAGATCTGACTGGTTTGGGTTGGAAGTCCTCAGATTCCATAAATAAGAGGGAGAAAACTGAAAGAAAAATAATAAAAAAGTTCATGTTTTTCAGTTTCAGCTCTGACATGGGAAAACTGTGACTTCAAGCTTTTCAGCCTGGTCTAGGTCATCACAAACATCAGCCTGGCTTGTTACCAATGACATTTGGGATTGTTAAACCAGACCTGTGGTACCACGGCTCAAAGCGGGAGTAAAGAAAGTCTGGAAATGTGCTGTGTGATCCTGTCTGGGACTTGCAGAGTGCTTGGAGCAGGTGGGAATGCTGTGGCAGGGGATGCAGGATGTGATCTGAGGAGGAAGGATGTGAATGCACTGTGACCTCCCAGTGTAAAATATCATCACCCAGTGCTTGGCTGTGACTGGGAAGCCGGGGGTGGATATCAGGGATATGTCTGCTCTGTCTTCCAAAGGAAAAATGACTCAATCTGCCCCTTGTTCCCAGACACCTGATGGGTTTAGGACTGGAATAGAGAGAAAAGAAAGAGAGAATAGAAAGCTGGAAGCTAAGGGGAACTGGAGGTAAATATCTGTTTTGATAGAAGGTGATAATGTTGGAAATTCAGTGGTGCCTTTCACGCCTTTTAAACAAGGAAGGAAAATCCCTGAGCTGAACTAATACAAGTCTTATTTCTGCTCCATCAAAACACTCTCCCAGCTTTGGATCTCAGCCTAAAATTTGTGCAGCTGGTATATCTCTGTATGGGAAATAGTCCAAATAGGACTGACAGGCAACTGATGCCCAAATTTCTTTTATCAGAGTAAATTAACCATAAATAAGTTTAAAAAAAGTAATACAGTGTCAAGTTGGTTAGGAGAACACGATAGTGGTGGCTTTCCCTTATCAAACAGAAGATACAGCTTCCCTTTCTGTCCCTCCGATTCCTAATTTGCACTTGTTTTCCTGAGGGGAGGTGGGTTTGTATCTGGTTCTGTAGCTGGAGCTGACACCAGAAGTGATTCATTTGTCACAGAAGCTCCTAAATTCCGTGCTTTGCTCTGGAAAAGCTGTGAGTTGCTCTGTGCTGCACAGGAGGCACCAGTGGCCAGTTGGCATTTGGGCTCATTCTCTGCAGGAGCCATGAGATGAACAAATCCAACACAGCCGTATCTGGCAAAAAGCACTGGCAAACTGAGTATTAATTAAACAGCTGATAAAGTTTCATTTGGTTCATTTTCCCTTCAATAAACCACTAATTATGTCAGAATGGGAACGTTTTCTGAGCACTGCAGCAGGATGGGGTTGAAGTGGCTGTGATGGCTGTGAGTGCAAAGCTACCCACACTCTGCTGCAGCGACGGGAAGAGCACAACAATTCCGGAGCCAAGGGGTGAAGTTGAGGAGGAAGTTGTGGGTTCTGATGGTCAAATCTTTCACTGAATCTCTCTGGTTTCAGCACTCAGATCAGCATCTTTCTGCTTCATCTGAGAGGAGGGAGCTTCCACTTGGATGGGTGATAATTACAATGGGTTGGAAGCTGGTTGGGACTTCCGTTTGCATAATAACTCTAAAAATTAATAGTGACAAAGTTTTCCTCTCTTAGCAAGAAGGTGTTGGAAGTTGTAAGTGTATTTTCAATTATTGCAGGGAAAAATTTTTTTTTTTCAACCAATAAATGCCCAACAAAGGTGATGAAGAGTGGCACTGCAATACTTCTTGAGTCCTGAAAGGAGCATAGCTAATAATGGAGATAATTTATTATCACTGTTTAAGATTATTTTTGGTAGAGCATTTCTTTTTTCCTCCAGATCCCCAAACCCTTTCCAAAGATAAAGTTGCCGGACGTGGAATAGGATTGATTAGCAGTATTTCTGAATGAATTAAATTGACAGCTTCTGTAGTAATAAAAATATTTTTCAGTTAATTTTTCCATTATCAGCTTCCCATTTTGGTGATTGTGTGCTAATTTCAGGACAATTTTCTTAATAAAAACCACCTTCTTTGCAACTTTCAAATTGGGTTAATGGATTTTGCTTTTGAAAGCATAAAATAGCCAGCTCCAAGTGTCCAAATGAATCTGTGACTGCGACTTTCTTCTGTGTTTGGCATATGAGTATGTGGAATATGACACTCTATTATAAGGCTGACGTTTAGGGAGAGGTCAATAATCCCATCTTAATAGGGTTACAAAATTTCTGTGGTAGGAAGTTTGGGCAATGTTGTTGTTGTCTGAGCCCAGGCCTGAAGGCACAAGAACAAACTGATGTCCCTTCAAGGTCTCTCTCAGTGTTATTTTCTAAAGACTGAGGGTGGTGTAGCCTAATTTCCTTCAAAAAACAACAACTCTGAGTGTTCCTGCCCTGGTAAGGGCATTCCTGGAAACGAAGCTTTTTGGGATCCATCTGGCAGACTGTGTTCCAGGCAAGGTCCTCCCAGATGTTTCCAGATGTGTGGTAGTTTCATGCATGATTTCATGTAAGGCAAACCATGTTTTTAGGCTATGTCTCATCCTCTCTCCTCCCCCATCCTCATGTGGTTGTTTCTCCTCTGAGGTTAAGCTACAGTCGGAGAGAATAAAATAACGAATGCAATGAGGAAAAGAAGCTGGGGTTTCTTTTTAGCATTTCAATTTTCTTTCTTTCAAATGACACTTGAGGAGCCGGAGCCTGTTAATGCTCTCTCCAAGGAGCAAGGTTTCTTTTGAGAGGAGAACCACGGGGAAATGCAGCAGCAACAACAAAAGTGCACCAGAATCCCTCAGACCTGGGCATTCTCCAAAGAGCTCTGGCTGTCATAATTTACACACCTTGCCTAATTCAGAGCACATGTCTCAGCTACAAGAGGCATTCAGTAGACACGCTGCTGTCTTCCTCTCAGTGGGCCTGCTGTGAGTTTGTCAGCAGCGCTGTTAACAATGACAAAGTAGTTCATCAATATATATTTTTTTTAACACCAATATCCCAGAAGCAGCAAAAATATCCTGTGTTGTTCCTGTGCTGTAGCCTTAGGGGGAAACTCAGCAGTAATAGAGCTGCTGCTGGGTGCTGAAAGCCTGTTCTTTAATTGAGGAATTGGCAGTTTGTCCTTTAATATCACTGTCTGTGGGTCGTTCTTGTATCCAGGTGGGATTCCCTGGGCTGTTGGTTGTGTTGGCACGGAGCTCAGAAATGGTGCTGGGCCAAGGGCTGTGGTGAGCTGGGAGCACTGAATACATTCCAGGCAGAGCCACTTGTGCTCCTTGTTAGTTTCCAGCTCTGCTGGGTTTGGAAGAGCTTAGAAGGGTCCAGTCTTCGGTCTTGAGCCTGCTCTGTGTCTTCTGTGTGGAGCACAACCAAGTTAGTAAATCCTCATGGATCCAGAAAAGCTTGGAAATGTGACATGGAGAGATGTGTGAGCTGGCTCTGCAGGGAATCCAGCTGGATGATTCCATTTCCTGGTGATTTTCATGCCACTGCAATACCCAATGCCAGCTGAATGGCACTTTATAATCCAAAAATCACCACTTGCACTTACCCATGGACCTTTAATCTGCCCAAAAATCATCACTTCTATATGGACCTTTAAGTTGTTTGCCTTGGTGGGTCTGATGGGGACGGAATAGAAATTTGTTGAAATTAAAGACTGGTAAACCAAAATCAAAATCAAATGGAACTGGTGAAAGTTTCTGGAAGCTTCTGGAAGTCCTTTTAGGAGCAGATTCTGGAAACAAATGCAATGGGAGAGAGTAGGTAAAGAGCAGATAGGAGTGGATAAGCCAATCCAGAGCTGGGAGCCTTGGATTTTACTTTGTTTCAGTATAAAAGTGTCGCCTAAGGTTTATCTTCTCCTCAGGCTCTACTGAATAGGAGACCCCAGGTACTGATCCCGAGGACTTGGGCACCCACTAGAAATTTTCTGGCCAATAAGAGGATGAACTCCACCATTTTCATGCTGATTTCATGAATTTCTTAATGGTTCTCAATCTTCAGCTGCCTGGTGGAACTTTTTGAGGGGGGTGTCTGTGCTGGGGTGTGGAATGGGCAGACTGGGAACTGACCCCACTTATCTGATAAAGGAACCTTCCCCTCTCCCCCTCCCCACTGCTCGAGAAGCTTGGTCTGACTCATGTCTGGGCTCTACAACATGTGGTAAGAGTTAAGAGAAAAGAAAAAAGGCAAAAAAAAATTGGGGGAAGGGTAGGATGGGAAGGTTCCACTGAATTTAGTAAGATTCCTTAGAATTTATGCTAAAAACCTACAGGGAAAATACACACACAAACACACACAATGTTTCTGCAAGTTTAGAGGCAAGAAATGTAAAATTTGGGTGGAAACGTTCAGAAAAGTCACAGGGCTTGCAGGCAGAAAAAAATGAGGAAAGAGGTGTTAAAATGAACACGAAGTTAGACCCTGGGCTTGGTGGAAATAGTCGTAAAGCTGTTGAATTCCCATTCTGTTGGATACCAGCTGGGGGTCTGCTCTTCTCCCAGAGAAAGTTTGAGAAGAACTGATGGAAGTCGCCCTTGGCTGCAGCGTTGGGTGAGTGTTTAAGGAAATAAAATGGATGCTGTTCAAGCTGAAGTCGCAGAATTGATGTTCCCTTAATCCCATCTGTATCTTTTTCATCCCCACGGAAGGCGGTTTGGAATAATTTCTGAGTGAAAAGATTTGTTCAAGAAAAGATTTGTAGAGCTCGGCTGCAGGAGACTCAGGCCTGGGTTTGCTTTGTGCCCAGTCTTCCCACTGCCTTGATCCCAAATTGTGGGAACTGCTCTTGAGTTGGGTTTTAGTGCAGATCCTACAGGGAGAGTTTGTTTCCCTGGAATATCTTAAGGCCACATTTGTTGTATTACCTCTGTGTGGGCTTTTTGGCTGCCCATGCACTAATTTGTTGACATAAGAATAGAACCATATTTTCAAGCAGCATCTGCTTGTCTTTCTTCCATGAATTCTGCATATTTTCTGCTGTTTTTCCAAAAGCTGCTGGGCCTACATCCAATAACCTCTCCCCAGTTCTTACAAAAGTTGTTTCCGGCAATTGACCAATGGCCTGAATAAGGATGAGAAAAAAAAAGGGTTATCTGCATATGAGAATGATTGACTGATTGATTGATTGATTGATTGATTGATTGATTGATTGATTGTAAGAGTGCAATAAAATTGGAAAAGCTAAGCCCTCCCTCCCCAGGAAAATGTGTGATCCATGGAGTCCACAGCCATGGAATTTTAAAACGAGGCCTTAAATGTAGTTTGAGCAGTGCCGTAAAATCAGTTTGAAATACGCTCACTTAGGGCTTTGATTTGTGTTTATGTACAATACATTAGCTCAGATGGTGCCTCTTCTCCACTGCAGAGCTGGTGGAGTGAATCAAAGAATCCCAAAATGGCTTGGGTTGGGAGGGACCTTAAATCCCATCCAGTGCCACCCCTACCAGGGGCAGGGACACCTCCCACTGTCCCAGTTTGCTTCAAGCCCCATCCAACCTGGCCTTGGACACTTCCAGGGATCCAGGGGCAGCCACAGCCAACAAATGTGCCTGAATTTTACTCACATTATGGACAAAGATATAGCTCAAACTGCAGCTTGAGCTGGGTTTAAGCCAAGCTTAGCTCCTTTTACAGGCAGGTAAATGCTGTTTGTTTCACTCTGCTATTCTGCTCCGAGAGGAGTAACCCTCAAAAATCAGAATTCTGAGCTGCTGAGGGCAGAAACTTCTTTCAACCCTCCCAGGTGGGTGTGTGAGGACATCTCTCAGCTGTTCTGGTGCAAGTCTGGTGATGAAAACCAACTGAATAACACATCAAGAGTGTAGAGGATGAACTTGTGTGCCACTCTTGTGCTCCGCGGGTTGTGAACGTGCATCATCAGCTCCTCTGGAAACGAGATCAGTCTTGTCATGCAGTGCCAGCCACGGCTCTTTATTGCTCTGTCGTAATGCGCTATTCCTTTGCTAACAGTTTGAGTTATTTCTTTGTTAACCTTTACACAGCCAATAACAAATTAAACATCATTATCTGAGTTTAAAATAGGCTGTAAATCTTGAAGCTCTGCTCGGTTCTCAGGTGCTTACAACGAGGGAGCAATAAAAGGGCATTTAATGACACTCCCAAACGCAATGTGGGAAGTGTTATAAGCAAAAGGAGGAAAACAGGGCAGTTCTGAATTGTCCATGGGAAGTTTGGTTTGCATAAATGACTGATCTGAAAACGTGGTGCTGATCAAAGCGGGGAGGTTTTCAAGTTGCAGGCAGGTAACATGGTTCCAATGCTCTGAATGGCTTTGACTCAGCAAAATTAAAGGCCTGTAGGAACATTTGCCACAAAATCACTCAAATAACTGCTTGCCTCATCCCTAGAAGTGCCCAAGGCCAGGCTGGACAGGGCTTGGAGCAGCCTGGGGTAGTGGAAAGTGTCCCTGCCCATGGCAAGGGGTGGAATTAGATGAGTTTTAAGGTCCCTTCCAGCCCAACCCATTCTGGAATTCTGTGAAATGTCGGATGTGGGCTAAATATTCCAGTGCTTTCAGACTGGGAGGTGTCAGGAGACGGGTGGTGATGAGTTTGGAAGGTGTTTTCCCTCTTGCGTAGAGAGCCCAGAGCACTGAGTGCCATGTCCAGGCCTTCCTTGGACACCTTCAGGGATGGGGACTCCACAAGATTCCCCTTCTCCTCTCCCCTGCAAACAGTACCTGTAAGACACCCCAACAATGATTTGTAAACCATTAATTGATGTGCAGAAATGCAGTGACAGAGAACCTTGGTGTGACACTGCATTTGTCTGACTGTGGCCTCTCCTGTACCCAATAATTCAGAATAAACAAGGACCAGCCACCATCTGATTTCTCTCAGCATTTCATCCACTCACTAAATCTGAGAGCAGGAGGGTTAACAGAGGTTTGGCTGCATCCTGGGGTTGCAGGGCAAGTGTCTGTGTGATTGTGCACCAGCTACATATTTTTTACTTGTTTGGAGCACAATCTCTTACAATTTTCGGCCAGTCAGCAAAACCTTTTGGTCTTGTCTTTGTTGTGCCTCAGGGGTGGGGACCTGGAGCACGGCCTTCTCTGTGCTGGGAGGCTCCCTGTTCCCATCATCTCTAATCCTGCTTATCCACAGGAACCTGCTTTCCCCTGGGATGGTGGATAAGTGGGATTTATCTTTTTATATGAGATCGCCTGGCAGAGAGTGTTCAATGGGATATAATGAGAGAATCTGTCCAAATTGAGGATGGAGGGTTATGTGAGGAAAAACTCTTTCTAGCTGAGTCTGCTTCTTGGTGTTTTAAATATTTTTTAAATTATTACAATTACTAATTGTAATTTGTCCTTCTTGGGGAGTCAAGTCTGTCCTCCTGCCACCCAACATAACCCAACAGAAAGGTGAATTTCCTTCCTGCAGTACGGAATTACTTTGGTTTCAGGCCCAGAAATCTTCTCAACTAAGGGACAAACCCATTCACAGGAGAAGAGCTGGGCTGGGGAAGACGTGACAGAAAAGCAAGCACAGATTTTTATTAATTTAACAAAATATCTTCACGTATATTTATGCCCCATCCCTGTAAGTGTCCAAGGCCAGGTTGGACAGGGCTTGGAGCAACCTGGTATAGTGGAAGGTGTCCCTGCCCATGACAGGGGGTGGAATTAGATGATTCTAAGGTCGCTTCCCACCGAAACCATTCCATGATTATATAATTTATGTATTATGACAACAAAATGCTGTTGCTTTCTGCTGTGATTACGTGACACTGGCACTAGCACAGCCAGCTGTGACTGGGATCAGGATTTTGAGGATCTCAGCTGTGGGTTTGGTTCCCTTGGCCAGGTTGGGACTCTGTGGCTGAGCCAGGAATGGAACCTGGCATTTCTGAGTTGTAATATTTTCCTTCAACCATCTTGCTGTGGCATCTTCTCCCTTGTGCTTCACCCTCATGGTAGCAGCTGGAAATTAGAATTAATGCTGTCTAAACCTGTTTTTCCTGCTCTAGAACTCTGTTGCTGCTGAGCTGCAGCCACATTATGAGTGGTGTCTGTACAGAGCCCTAGAAACTGAACCTTGAATCTTTTCTTCAGCAAATTCCAGGATCAGGCATCAGGAACAATCCTGCCTGGGACATTTCCAGGCTGCGCATGTACCACATTTGTACTGCAAAGGGAAATCCCACCAGCTCCCACCCCAGTTCCTGATGGGGTGGAGTTGGCTGACTTGGTGGAGGACAGATTTCAAGCAGACTGGATCTTTTCCTTACCTTCCCAGAGGACTGCAATGTGTTAAACGCTGTTTTATTTTTATTTTATGATGAAAATACATTGTGGCATTACAATACCGTGACGGTTTGTTTTGGAAGGGGAATTGTTTGCCCTGATGTCCTTGGGGCAGATCCCAGTTTAGGCACTGGATCATCCCATTTTCTACCTGTGATTCGTGATGAAGTTCTTCACTAACATTTGTCCTCTGTGCTGTGACCTACACAAGGCCATAATTTCTGCTGGCACTACTTGGATGTATTCCTTCCATCATAATTTCTTTAAAACCTGTGAAGATGAAATAAAAAGCAGTGATAGAAGGTGTTGTGTGCTGGCTTGGCTTGGAAAGAGAATTAGAATCTGTTTTTCTTTCTGTTTTCTGCTCTTGGTGGCTTTGGCTTCCACCAGCCTAAGCCAAAGATGACAAAAATGTGGGGAGAGGCCAGACCTGGAGCTGCTCCGTGCTGAGCTCTGGGCAGCTCCTCTGACCTCCTGCAGCTCAGTACCAATCATTTGCTGGACTGTGCCTACAGACAGGACTTTCGTTGATTTAATTTTTTATTTATTTCTTTGTAAAGGTTCTTGTTCAGCTTTTTAACTGTTTAACACCTGTTATCTCTTATTGCGGCTTGAACTGGAAATTCTTTCAGAAGATAAAAAAAAAAAAATCAGGTATTTGTTTTTGAGCTTTGTGCTGTCTAATAATACAGGGTTTGCTTTTTTACCTGGAGCAAAACTTACACAGGGGTTGCTGTGGTTTGGAGATAAGCGAAGAGACCTGAACATCTGAGCCCTGATGTCCCTTTGAGGGGCCAGCAGCAGCTTTTGGAGAGGCTCCTCAGTGCTGCCCTATTTATTTTCGCACTTGAAGAGACTTTGGAAAGTTTGTGATGCTCGGAGGGGGCAGCAGGACCTGGAGGAGGAGGACCTGGGGCATCGTTAGGGGTGTCAGAGGTCGCGATCCCAGAATTGACACACTTGACCGATTTCCCTGCCCCGCCGGAGCCGGGGCCGGGAGGGAATTCCCGAGGGGACAGCACAGGGGGTTTGGAGCTGGATCTGCAGCCCTGCCCTCTCCTGGGGTGGATAATTCGGTATTTATAGCCCTTCTCTCCAACAAGGTCTATGGCACCTCGGGGACCCATTGGGGAAAGAATGCTGATTCCCTTTATGAATTTTTGATAGGGGAGGAGGAGCAAGGGAGGCCACAGGGGGAACTTGTGAAATGTTAGTATTTTTTTCTTTTTTAGTGGTGCTGTGAACATCCCCTCTGATTGTGTTTGCAAGGATAAACTTACCTGAATTTCCCTTCTCTTCAATTCCCCCTTCCTGCCTGCAAAGTAAGAAAAAATAGCCAGGAATCCCATTTCCACTCCACAATTTCAGTAATCACAGAATTTTCAGCTGCTGTCCTCCTCCAGAAAATCAAGATGCTCAGTAAACAGGATATTTTCCTTGAATGTGCTCTAAATGAGCCTCCTTTGTTCAGCTTTATTTTGGTGGTCCATGGGGGTGGCACTCCTGGGACTGGGAGTGTCTAACTGTGTTTCAGAGCCGAGGAGGAAATGAAGGGTTTGCTTTTATTAGAGTGTATGAATGCACATTACTCAGCTGTAATTTTTCTTCTTCCCATCGTTGACACAAACAAATGTCGACCCCTGTCTTCTTTCTTCTTTTTGCAGGTGAAATGTTCCCCCAGTGTGACCTTAACCACAGCTTTAATCACAGAGGGGGTCTTGTGGGGTTTTTTGTGGGGTGGTGTTTTGGTGTGTGTCCTTTTTTTAAGTTTAAACAAAGCTTTGCAGAAGTAAATCTGATTTTGTGCCTTTCTCTGCTGATTTTGGTTTTGTATTTAATTATAACTTTCTTTGGCTTAGGGTGATGCAAGGTCCACATTGTAACAAAGAGGAATCAGTGATGCTTAATTTTTGTAAGGGGCCATCAGACAAGGGTCAAACAGGGCAAATGGGTCCAAAGTTCCATCGATAAGAAAAGACAGAGTTAGATGTGGTGAATGAAGGGAAATGGTGACACAGGTATTCAGGTGGTGATTTTGGAGGGAAGAATATCTTCGATTTTTAGATGAAAAGTGTGTGCATCAGAAAGGAGGTTTGAGGTGATTTTCCACAGGTGCCATACCCTTGTAGAGGCAGGGAGGGGATGAAATAAATGCTGTATCCCTGACTCTGTGCCCAGCTGCCTGTCTGAGTGGCCAGGACACCTTTCCCCTTTCATCCTTCTCTCCTCTCGGAGTTTCAGAGGGTGTGTGGTGAAGTGCTCTGGCTCTGGCTGGGACCTGCTGCTGCCGCAGCACCATCAGCACTGCCAGAGCCACCGGGGGCTGTGCTCTGCTGGAATCAGGGGGATTTTGGACTACAACCTTCAGGCCAAATATTGATGCACTCCTTTCACTCCTGCGAAAATAAGGTTGTGTGACAGATGGCACTGCAAGGTGCAGGGCCAGGACCAAGCTTTAGGAACAGGTACAGCAGCATCTCCTCTGCTCCCTGTGAGGCTGCAGGGACACTGGACATGCTCTGCCTCTGTCACCTCTCCTGCAGTCCCTTCACCCGGGTTGGCTCCACATTCAGTCTCAGGGCAGTTCGGGCTCTGTAAGTTGTGTTTCTCCCTCTCCGTTCGTGTTCTGGGGGGAAGGTGTCAGACAGGGCATTTTGTGTGATGCTTTTTTGGATGCAGCAGGTTGGCAGGCAGAGCTGGTTTCTAACAGCACTGTTCACCCGGGGAACTCCTGGCTGTGTGGTTTCACTGAGGCCTGAGCACTTTGGATTACACAAAACTCTTCATGGTAGAATTCAAATGCTATATCAAATGAAAAGAAAAAAAGAAACCCTCTCCTCCCCATTTGGAGCTGGCTGCTCATTCTGGTTTAATGTGTATTCTGTTTTCGCTCATGTTCTGCCTCTTCCTACTTTGAATTAGGGCTTTGTGTGTGCTTGAGAGCCCTATTTCTGTCCCCAGAACCTTTATCCACTTTCTTCTTCCTTTAATAAGAATCAGACCTGCCCTCCACGAGCTGTGAAGCCTCTGGGATGATGTAAAATGTTACAGAGCTTTCTGTCAAAAGCTTTGCATGGTGTGGTGAGTTGAGCCTCCTTCCCAGTGCAAGGCGATGCAAACACTGCTCTGATCAGCCAGGAAACTCCAAATGCCAGTAGGACATTGAGATTTTGAGATGATTGTTATTGAGATTTTGTTATTATTATGGGCTTTTTACTTTGGATGGGGCAGGTAGTAAATGCAACATCTGCCGTGTTTACTTTTCCTATTGATTGACTCCCAAAACAATGTGAGTCAAACAAGCAGAGGCAATTCCCAACATAGCCTCGGTGCTGGAGACACTGAAAACATGTGTTCAGCTTTGCTCTGGTGAGCAGTCCTGGGGAATAAGCCAGGGCCTGGGCTTTGGGGGTCTTGGTCTGTTAGATCAGGAAAGTGGGAATCAGAGCTGTCGGTGTCCTGCCCTGCTCCGAGGGGTGGGAATTGTCTGGGAGTGGGATGAAGAAAAGGGCATCAGGGAATTCAGAAGGTCTACTCTGTTTGTGACTTCAGAGGAGTCAAAAAAAAGGAAGGAAAAAAAAAAGAGAAAAAAAGGGAGTCTGGATCTTTGCCTTGGATTTCCCCATCTGTTCGATAAGGATTAAGATACTTTCTCTGCTTCCTATCAGGGTGTAAAACTTAATGGATTAGCTTGGCTGCTTTTTGATGGCACCTGTTAGGTGCTGTATTTTCAAGCCTGGTGGATGCTGTGTTCCCTTCTGTGAAATCTTTATCCTTGTTGCTTTCTACAAAGTCAGAAAAACTTTGTTTTCGAGTTTGTTTTCTCTTCTCAGACTGGTCCTCCACTTTTTGACTTTGTTTCAATGTTTTCCTTGTCTAAACCAATCCTCAGATATTTTTCCTTTGTTGTGTTTCTCATGCTCCCTGTTTCCCTTCATGGCCAGCGCTTTGCAGCAGCCTTGCAAGGTAAATTTGTCTTTTACTCTGATAATGATGTCAGATTCTTTTCCAAGAAGCTTTAGTGCTCCATTACCTTCAAGAATCACAGGCTCAAGGTGAATCTTAATTTCATCGTTCCGTTTTGCTGCACCAGGACCCATTTGTTACCTCTTCCCTGTTGTTGTCCATTCCAGACCTCTTCATGAGGGTTTTTTTTTTCCCTGTTCCCAGCTTGTTAAAAACCTTTGGGAACTTAGAAAAGATGTCCCAGCCTCTTCTATAAAATAACTTTTAACACTAACTTCTGTGACGATCCACTTTGGCATCTTGGTTGACTTTGCCTTCCTTCTTTCTTCTGGAGTGTGTTGGAGTTTGTGGAGGAAACCCAATGGACCAGCAGTGTTTATTGCAGGACATTGCCAAACTTGCTGAAACTTCTGCCAGTTCTTTGCAAATATTTGTTGCTTTATGTGGAAGTCTTGTTGGGAACAGCTCTACGGATGTGGAAAGCCTTTAGTATTAGGAGGGACGCTGACAACAACTCTCCTACCTTGTTAAAGCAGCAGAATATAAAAAGCCTTCACACACATGTGTTAAAAGGAGGCTGTTAGGACCTCTTAAACAAAGCCTCCAATATAATTAGAGTGAAGGAGGTTGTTAAAAACATTCATTCCCATCATGATGAAAGTGGGCTAATGCAAACATTGGTACAACCCCCACTGTCACACAAGCAGAGGGTCCTACAAACCCCTGTAGGAACCTCCTCATCCCCACAAACGTGCAGCAGAGCCAGCATTTCACAGGAGCCTTGCTCACCATAATAAAAGCAAATTAGCCAGGCAAATACCACAAGCATCTGTCAGTAGAATCCCTGATCTATTTTGAGTAACTTGGAGCATCTTGGTTCCCAACAGCCATCTTGACATGTGGCTGCACCGTAAATTGCTTGGGGAAAAAGCCAGGCATTTAGCAGTCGTAAAAGAAAAGGCTTCCTGCTGCTGCTGGGAAGGGTTTGCTGCTCCCCACGCTCCATTTCCGTGCTCCTGCAGCAGCTCTGCCTCTTGCTGAGCTGCAGGTAAACCTGTCTCAGCTTTGCTGGCATGTACGTCTGTCTGTCTGTCAGTGTTCCTTTCAGGGAGTGCTGCTCTTCAGTCTGGTTTCCACGGCGTGACGAGACTTCAGAGACAGACACTCGTGATGTCACCAGCCTGTGACGATGGACTTTGCTGCTGGGTAGGGTTTGTGGTATTTCATCTGCTCCTTCTAAAGTGACAAGGGTCATTTTTCTGAAGTGACCAGGAAAAGGGCAGGTCAATGCGGATGAGAGGAGAGAGGCAGATTCACTCCTGGTTCCTCTCTCCTGCTTGTTTCATGGTGGCTTCCTCCTTAACCCATCACTCAGGGAGACAAAGTGCCACAAGTGTTGGGACCTTGGCGACTCCCAAATGGATTTGACATTCAGTTTCCAAAGCAAAAACTAAAATCCCCCATTCCTATCCCAGCACTTAGGAAACTCTCCATGATTTTAGCAAAACTGGTAGCAAAGTACTTATCCAGTTAAGGAGCAAGACAGTTCTTCACGTTTTGATCAGCTCTGATCCTGCAGGTACAGCTCCCGTTTGGCTTGGTGACAGTGAGGCACTGAGCAAAGCCAGACACCTGCCCTGCTTCCCCAGCCCCTCACAAAGGGTTTGTGTCCCTTCTACACCCTCCTCCTGTTCTACAGAAATTATAGAGTATTATATCTGCATAAGTTAATGAGCTCTTTATTGCTAAAATTCTGGTGGGTGACAGGAAAGCACTGCCTGTGTTGTAACACCAGTCCCTGTGCATTGTATTAATTGACTGTAGAAAAACATTAACCATTCCAGCAGTTATCAGAGATCAATACTTGTTCTAGTTGGACCCTTAATTTTATCTGGTGTGGAGGAGGAAAAGAGGGGTGAAGTTAAAACCTAATGCTTTAAAGTGACCTGCTTTCAATTGTGAACTTTGCCACGAGCTTCCTCGGTGACTTGGGGTTGCTCAGTTCCACAAACTGGTTCGTTTTCCTGTCCAGGAAATGGTTATTGTAGCACTTTCTTACAACTCCTCCTTGTCTGAGGTTCTGGGGTTCAGTGCTCACAGTGTTTCATGTACCAGGAAAATCCTAAATGGGCTGAAAGTTGATGGTTTAGTGCAAATATTTCCCACAGTTTGCTTTGAAGATGATTCCGCGGCTGGAACGCTGCTCCTGCTCTGTTGGGCAATTATTTCGGAGTAGCTGTTGCTGTTTAGAATCTCACCTCTTTCCATTTTAACTTCTTGTTAGTAAACAGAGAGTATCAGCTGCTGCTGGTGGTTATCAGTGAGTTACTGCTCTGGGTTGTTTTGTTCAGCTCCAGCTTTGGAAATGCCTCTTTTCTCTATTCCCTAATTGGATATCAGTCAGAAAACAACCCAGCCCTGGGAACATGAGATTTTAATGTGCAGTGAAAAAGTAGCTTGAGACTGAAGCCTGTCACTAGAACTCATCTGGAATTGCTTACCACGGAGTAAATTTACTAGAAGCTGTGCTTAATACTGGAGTTTAAAAGGTGGCACCTAAAGAAATCCTCTTAATGTCTCAACAAGCTGATGTTGACAAGTTCTTTGCATTAAGGACTTATGGCAAAGTCCAAACCCTTCCTCAGTGTGTTAGACAAATAATTATAGGGAATTTTTATCTGGATACTTTGCTCTGAGGTATCCATTCATAAAATATTTAGAGTAACTGCAGAGAAAGCAACAATCAGTTTGGGTTTTTTTTTCTTCCTTTCTTTTTCTTCTCTCTTCTCAGAACTGTAGGATTGGAACCCAGGCTTTAAATTTTTAGCAGAGACATTTCCTAGGAGAAATTGATTTTTTTTTCCCCCTGTAAACTTTAATAAATACAAGAAAATACGGGGAATCGTACCCAAATAATCACTGTGGTCAGAGAGTATTTTTTGCAGCTCACTCCCACTTTGTGTCATTTTCCAAGGTCTCATGCCCAGAATGTTATGAGAGCTCCTAAAGATGTCAAGTGACCACTCAGCACCTACCAGGGCCCACAAACCTTTATGGAAGTCAGCAAGTTCAGCGCTTGGCTGGGCTTTAAGAGCAGCCTGTGGTGGGAGATTGCCAAATTGGCCAAATTATCCTGATTTTGAGTCCGAAGTGGGGAAATAACATGGAAAAAGTGCTTGCGGTTTGGAGGAGCTCTGTTCAATAATGATTTAACCATTTTAACCACATCCTATTTAAAAAAAAATTAATTTCTTTTTATGAAGCACATGATGCAATATTTCATCTCCTGAAAATCTCTATCAGAATCAGAAATGATTCATAATTTGTATTATTTATATATATGTGCATGGTTGTCTATTTTTTAATTGGGTATTGGTTAAAATATTATTTAAGAATCTTGTAAAGATTTAAGCCAGTAGCATCAATTCATTTTTCTGGCTTTAAATCTTTACTTTTCATTGGTAGCTACATAAACTCTGACAAACATTCCTGAGAAACCATTATTATTTAAATACAACTCCATGGCATGCTGGTATTTTTCAAATACACATAAATTTTGTATGGTGCCTAATTCTCTGTTTTGAAAAATAACATTGATGTAAAGCAGCTGAATGCTTGGGGTGCTTTTTAATTATTTTGGATATTATTTTTGGACAGAAGTAGTGACGTATTTTGAAAACTACTATTTAGATAAATACAAAAACATGCACTGGGTGCCTCTTCTTAGTTGTTTTGCATTGGAAGTTTAAAGTGCAGACAGAGATGGAATATTTAAAACACATGATCTAATTAGTGAACATATTGAATGAACACACAAATACACGTGTTAGAGAGTGGAAACACTGAATCTGATCTGGATTCATAGTTGAGGTATGCAAACAATTCCTTGTGAAAAAAAGGAGGAAAATTTGCTCTTGTACCTATTTGCCTAAACTTTTTTTTCCCCAGCAAATTACTTTGCTGCCTAATTTATCAAGCAAACAGTGTTAGTTTATAGCCAGGAATGAGAGAGTCAACATGAATAATAATAATAATAATAATAATAATAATAATAATAATAATAATAATAATAATAATAATAATAATAATAACAACAACAACAACAACAACAATAATAATAATAATAATAATAATAATAATAATAATAATAATAATAATAATAATAATGATGCTGATGCTGATGCTGCTGCTGATGCTGATGCTGGGCTTGGTGGTTTGGATTTTTCACAGAATCAGAGGTTAATTTAGCTACTGCTGGATTTCCCAAACATAAGTGTCTTTGTTCCAGGTGTTTTCAGAATGGTCCAGAGAAAAGGCCCTTCCTGTCCCAGGGCACTTCCAAGAGTTTCTAATTTTACACGATATAAACCCATAAAAAATGTAGAAACTCTCACCTTGCTCAACTCTCAGAGGCGCCACTTTGGGCTGGAGTTACTTCGAGCTGGATGTAAACTTCTATTTGTATTTTTTTGGGGTAGATGTTGGGCTATGACTTAAAAGAGTGAAAGCACTGAGGGAAGGGGCCATCCCTGATTAATCTTGTGCCTCTGGGTTTCCCACTGCTCGTGGCAGTGGCCATTCCTCTCCCCCAGTGGCAGCCCGGTAACGAGGGGGGAGGCACAGCCAGGAGCTCGATTGTTCTGGATGAACTCTCAGCCATCCACTGGGAATTCTGGTACCTTGACCCGCCTGACCCTCAAAGTGCTGAGTGTGGAAAATGGGAAGTCTCCATGGACCTCAATATGCACAAGATGTCAGAAAAATGCAGTTCTTGGAAAACTGCGCCTTTTTTTTTTTAAGGTTGCATCATTGTGCTAACATTACAAGTTTTTCTCCTTTTTGTTTGGTTTTGTCCCCAAATGCATGTTTGTGGGGTTTTTTTGTATCCTTTCAGTAATGTTCACATTTTTATTGCATTTTCGAGTGTTTGCAGCTGTCCCAAGAGAAGAAAAAATTGTGAGAGAGGATTTTTAGACACAGTTACATTGCAAAATTGTGTTGTGCTCCTTCTCCCGCCTCCACCACGGAGCTGGGATCTTTTTTAATAATCTCTTCACCATATTCAGCCAAAAATCTCTGCTGAACTTGAGTAAACTTCCTACAGCTCCTTTCGGGCTCATTAAGGGCTGAGCTGTATTTCAATTTTGATATTTGGGTGTTTCCTTGGCAACAGTTTTTTTCATTTGGACACAGGGCAGGTTGTGGATCCTACACTTGCTGCTCTGAATTCCCAGGGATTGTTTGGGATGGGGGAGCCCGGGCTGGGGCTGGACAAGAACAGGGCTGATTGCAGAGGGGCTGCTCGGCACTGATGTTGCAATTTCTGAGTTCATAAGCTCTTCCAGATCTTTTCTGCCAGGATCCAGAGATGTGTATGGTGAGCAGACAACTTGCAGAAGTTTAGTCAATAGTTTAAGATTTCAGTTCCTGAGCCAAGGTTTAATTTTTTTTCCCTTCCCCCTCCTCTTTAGAGAACAGAAGGGTGTATTTGATTTACAGTTTCTACAGTGCACCTCTTTGGGGCTTGGGTTTGTGTTTTTCTTGGGTTTTTTTTAATCTAATCATATTTTTTTTTAATGAACACACCTGCCCTCCCTCTTAACCCACTGCAAGTGTATTCTCCCTTCTTTCGCAACGTGATGCATAATGCTGGGTGTGGATTTAGGAGTTGAGATTAAAAGTTCAGCTTAGGCTGGCTTGAATAACTTAACTTCTCACTGTCTATGCTTTGGTTTCTGTATCTTGAAGGAAAACCCGCAGACATTTAGGAGGAACTGAGACTGGATTTTGAAGGAGTTTAAATGATTTGCTGTTGCAAATGAGCCCCTTACCTCAGCACAGATGCTGAGGCAGCAGCACGGGCCAGGCATTGTTCTGGATTTGCTAAATTATTATCAACATTCCCTGAATCTTGATGGGATTTCATTAGTGGGTCTTGGAGCATCTTAACAGAGGAGGTGCACTGGTTTTTTAATTTGAATGCTCTTGACATGGGTGATGGGGTTTGGTTTTTTTAAGGTGCTGTTCTTGATGAGGTGTAATCGTTTAGACACGCCAAAAAAATTCTTAATTCACGGAAGAAATCAACAGATATAACTAATACAGTTAAAAATATAAATACTGTATATACAAATGGGAATAATTCTTACTGTGTCTGGTCTGCTACTTGAAAATAAAAATACAGAAGGATGCCGGAAGAGTAACACCTTTCTGAGGGATACAGGAAAAACAAAGGGGCTTCTTTCTTTACCGTGGTCACTTTAGATCTTTGCGAAAGTTTAAATCAAAACTGCCTCTGTTTTTCAGCCACTTCAGCATTGTCAGAGCAATGAGGTCCTAACAGAGGAAGATCAGGTTTATTTTGCTCCACTAGAAAAATAACAGAATACATTCAGTATTTTATCAAATGAGCCTTAAAAAAAAAGAGATTTGAATTCTTAATTCCTGCAGACTAAATCCTTATTTACCTGAGAGACCAAACATCTCCAGTGGTGGTTTTCTGGTCTTCAAGGTAAATAATGAACCCTTTACAGAAGTGCTTACTTAACATCCTTACCCGAGGTCCCTCCCGGTTCCCTGGCGTAAATTATATGTTTTATGAAGCTGGTAAGAATTAAACACACAAACCAACATTTAAATAACATAGGGAGGGGTATGAGAGTGTCCTTGCACTCCCATCTGTGCACAAGCGGGCCTGAGCCTAAAGATGAGAA
The DNA here is from genome assembly GCA_013397725.1 of Rhagologus leucostigma. NCBI lineage: Eukaryota > Metazoa > Chordata > Aves > Passeriformes > Rhagologus > Rhagologus leucostigma. Next base: position 523,025 of record VZTD01005866.1, on the reverse strand, counting down.
GTTCTGGCAAGAATTACTTATAGCTCAGATCATTTTGTCTTTGCCTTTTCTTTTCCATATGAGCCAGAATTTGTTACTATCAGCCTTAACTTTCAATTTCCTGGGCTTTGTCAGCTTAAGCCAGACACTTAACCTCATTCAAAAACTTTTTTGTTTATTTAACTTCTTTCAGATTTTATTGAGGCAGAAATATTACTAAAATTTGAAAAAAGGACTTGGCTCAAACAATATTGAGAAGCGAAGTTATTTTTCACTTTCTCGAAACAAAGGGAAGGTAAAAAATGCTAATGTTTTTGCCTCTACTCCCCCAGCGAAAAAGGGGAGGTTGAGGCAGGAAAATGGCCTGGCTGTGTTTGACTTTGCAAACACAGTTCCAAAATCCAGATGTATAATTAAAGTCAGTGAGTCAGAAATCTGTAAATATTGCAGCAGACTTCAGCAGCACGAAGGGTGTTTACCTGGGGGCTCAGAGGCAGCAACAAAGACAAGATGAGGGGTTTTTTTCTTGTTTCAGGAACCTTCAGCAAGTGCGACACACACAAACTTATCAATTTTAGTGAGAGATTTAAAATGCCAACCACCATTTGCCTGCAGTCATTTTTCTTGCAAACTGCTCCTTCTGGACTTTGCTACAATATCATTGAGGGTTCATAAATCAACACCCAGAGCCACCAGTGGTGTTTGCATCCTGCTCTGGGATGTTCCCGGGGGTTTTGTCTCATGAACCCTTTTTTAGGGGCTGTGAGGTTTCCACCCCCCAGCTCTTCCTGCCTTAAAAACACCTCAAGAGGCAGCAACCAGTAAGTTACGGAATCATGGAATAATTTGAGTTGGAAAAGACCTTAAAGTCCATCTTTTTCCATCTTTTGCCATGGGCAGGGACACCTTCCACTAGCCCAGGTTGCTCCAACTAAACCACCATGGGTACAGTTGAGCTGAACTATTTTAGGAATCTTCTTATCAGCTTTCCATAAATCTTGGTAAATCTGGAGAAATGGTAAACTAAATCAGTTGTGGACATGGAGCAGTTTTTACAACACTGGAACATGCTCATGCTAGTGAGAGAGAATGTCTGTGGTGAAAAAAATCCTGATTATACGTGGACTGTAACTGCCAGGACTTCTTGGAATAAAGAATGGGAAGAGCAGCCATGGGGACAGCACAATATTGGAGACAGCTCTGGGTTCAGGGGCATCTTGTAGGTTATTTTTGTGGCTCTGAAAATCTGAGGTATCTAAGGATGTGTGTAGAGCCCAGAAAGATTTTTTATAAAAGTAATTAAATCAGATGGGTTAGAAAAGCCAAGCCTTTGCCTCGTGCACCTTAGTTCCCCACGTATGGATCCCACCATCTTGGAATGGAGAAATACAAATATTCCTGCAGATACTGAGGAGAAATGCAAATAGTTCTACAGATTCTGAGGAGAAATGGAGAAATGAGGGTTGTTTTTTATAGGATTAATGGTATTCTTTCCACTGCAGCACTCCTAACACTCCATTCTGGCTGGAAGAGTTGTGGCAGTGGGGACTGTGCTTCCTCTGGAGTTTGCAGGATTCAGGGATTCACAGCAGGATCCTGCCCTCTGATGAGGGATTTTCCAAGCCACAAACTCACATGGGGCAAAGACAATTCCCCCAAACCTTTCCTCAGAATGGAAGTGCTCCAAAAGCATTCCCAGTCTGTGCTTTCCAGGGAGGTGTCAAAGTGTGGGAGAAGTGACCCACGAGTGGCTCTGTTTGTTGTGGGTTCTTTTACTGGGGGAAGGAAAGCAACTCTCTCAGTTTGCAAGTCTGAGGAGAGCTTAATTAATTTAATGATTTTCTGTTACTTTAATACTCCTCCACCTGCTTCTGTGGGGCTCGGAGAGGCTCTTGCTCCCAGAAGGCCGAGGCAGATGGGGGAACTGGAAGAAGAGAGTCAGATTGCAGTTTGTTTTTTATTCATCCAGGCTCCTGAGTCTTGGGCTGCTGTGTTTGGATTTAAATGTACAGAAATAAAAGTGGAATTTAGGTGACTTTCATAGGAAAAATTCCCAAATAATAGCAAATTCTGTATATCTTTAAAAAACTTATTCAGCAATACTTTGGATTTTTCAGAATGCTGTGTTTATCGTTTACTTATTCACAGCTTTTAAAAAGAGTTGTTATACAATTATTTTTTCGCTGTTTTTTTCTGTTCTGGGATTTTTATATAGAAAATTGAGACTGGAGAAGAAGACAGCAAAAGGAATAAAAATTTAATAAAATACTGTCTTTCTCACTCTTGCCCAGCCATAGGAAAAATCTGGGAGAGAGGGCACCCTCAATGGCAAGTTTTGTTTGTTTAAGTTTAAAAAAAATAGTATTTCATGGGCTCTGATTTCAGAAGAAACTATTCCCTTGTACAGCCCAATCTTCTGACGGAATTTCAGTGTCACGATGCAACATGATAAGCATTATAAACAAGCATTGTATAATATTTATTTGTTATAATGGGCAGAAGAATAATTCGGTGAGTGTCTGGCACAGGTGATTGAAGCCACCTGGTGCGATGCTGAGGAACTGCACCGGTGTGATCCTGATCCTCAGCATCCCGGGGACCACAGGAAATCAGGGAATTCTGCAGAGGTCGAGGAAAGGGCTGACCTTGGTCTGCTCTTCCCATTCCCAGGTGGGGGGGAGGAGGAAGGAAGTTCTGGGTTCACTCCCCGGAGTCTGGGTTGACACCAGGAAGGAAAGGATTTCCCAGAGGATCTGTGGGTGAGGAGATGCTGCTTTGGGACCTTTGGAAACTGGTCCAGCCCTTCTGGCACAATCCCTGAGGATTTACAGGGTTGGTCACCAGCCAAACCAGCACCCAGGCGAGCTGCCCTGACTTTGATGGAGCCCCGTTATCTGCAGCATTACCACGCCCTGCAATAAACTGTTAATTACTCTAAAAGCTCATTAACGTGAGTAGTTCCATGTAAAGCTGGTGGGGACACCCCAAATGCTGCCTTCGTGCAAAATATTTGCAATGCAGTGTCCTGATATCAAATTGTCTCGCAGGTTCCTGTCCTGTCTCTTTAAGGCAAATATTTCTCTTGCTTGGGGGATGCGTGAAAATTTGGGGCTATTTCTTTCTCTTTTTTTAAAAGTTCCTTTTCTATAGTGCTGTGGCCTCTTTGTCTTCCCATCAGTTCAGCCTCCGCAGCAGATTCCCAGGCTCCTCTTTCCCCCTCTGTTCTCAGCAGTGATTTAATAAATACATTTCAAAATCACTTTTTCCTTTCTCCTCCACCCAGCTGCCAACTCCCACCCCCAGAATGTGCGTCTGAATGTGAACTGAATTCACATCCGCAGGCACTGATAGCTCTGATTTCACCAGAACTTAAGAAGATCTGGACTTTTTTAATTTTAAACTTCCCTTTTTTTTCCTCTTCTCCAACTGCCTGTGTATTTTGGATGTGGGGTAAAAGTCCATCTCACAGTTAGAATGTGAATTAAACATCAGACTGTGGAGAAAGGGAAAACCAGGGTGACCAGCACAGTTACCACCAGATACTGTGCTGATTCTTTTGCCAAAACTTGCTGGCACTAAGTAGAATTCCCTATATTCCCTAACCAAGTTTGCTCAGTGGTACAGTAAATATTTTAGTTCTTGTTGCTTAACATTTAGCAGCAGGATGCTCGAATGCAGTGGGACTGCCTGATGTGTGTGTGCAGCTCTGCTTTCCAATGCTTGGATATTTATGGGAATTTTCTGCTTCTGAGACCTCAAATTCAATTTCCATTGGCACTGATCTATGGCAATTCCCACGGATTTCGGTGGCACTTACAGCACAGAACCTCTGAATATTTCAGTGGAGCACTGGAGGACAGGGATTTCTGCTTTCCTTCCACTATCCCAGGTTACTCCAGCCTGGCTTTGGACATTTCCAGGGATGTGGCAGCCACAGGTTCTCTGGGATTTCCATCCCAGCCGCTCACAGGGAGAAATTCCTTCCCAATATCTAATCACGCTGCACCACAAGACTGCAATCCTCAAATTTTCCTCTCCCTGGACTGCTTTATCTGACATTATCTTATCTTTACTTTAAACTTCCTTTCGCTTCTCGTATGCAATAAATTTAGATCCAATTAATGCGTAACAGGGAATTAAATAGCAAAGTTCTTGTCTTCTGTTTGTTCATCCCTGTGGCTGTAATGAGTGCAATGAAATTCATGCAAAGGAAGGAGTGGTTTGCTCTGAATAAACTCAGGACAGAACATGGCCCCAAGATTCCTGCATTTCATGTACTTTTAAAACCTGCATTTCTAAGCTGGTCCTGCTGCCCCATTGGTGAAAAGCAAAAGCATTAAAGACCTGAGTATAAGTGAAGTAATGCAAGACAAGGTCTGTCAGCACAGGCTTTAATGTTGCTTAACAAAATACGTTACAGTAAATCTTTATAGACTGTATAAGTACGTTGAGTTCCAACAAAGTAAACCAAAGTAAACATTTCTCTTATGGGAAATTAAATTCCATGTGGTTAGTGCAGAGCCACGATTAATTCAGAGGCAATGAGAATATAGTAAAGTTATTGACTGTGTCTGAGAAACAATTTAATGTCAGGGAGAAANNNNAATGCGAAGGAAAGAAAAAAAAAGGGGGGGGGGGGGGGGGAAGTTTAAACACCAGATAGTAGGAGGGGAAAAATAGAAGTGGAGTTTCTAATCTTTAATTATAAATGAAAGCATTGATGCTGTAGGTATTGAAGGGGCATCAATTATTGATAATGAGCTCGCTGCGGAATTAGGGAGGAGTTCTTTGCACTGAAGATCCCACTCTGAGGGGATGTGTGTGTGAGCACACGAGTGAATTCCCTCTCTGCCTTCCCCAGGAACAGCGAGACTCTGAGGGCTCTTGGACAGCAGCCTCAGCCCCAGTGCTCGCCTTCATGATGTTCGTTTTAACTTTAAATGATTTTTAATATTCCACATATGGTTTCATGGTTTTAAGCCTCCTCACTGGGAATGAACAAGGCTGTGGTATTATGATGAATAGTGGATCAAGTCCAGGAACACCCACTTGCTTCTCCACATATCAAACATGTGGCGCTCCCATTAAATATGGGAATCTCCCTGGGGATTAGGGTTGTCCTATCTAATCCAGTCCTGTTTTGTTCCCCCGACCCGAATTGAGTAGGATGCATTGTTCCCATACATTCTTCTTTTAATTAAATGCAGTAGATATGTCATGTCAATGAAATATTCCAGGTCTGTTTTTACATCTGTAGCCATTTTCTCCTCCTGTACTTCCATTTGCCTTCTTGGAAAGAAACTCTCCATTAAATACAGCCTTGGATTAGTTGATTGGCTGTGTGTGTGTGCTGCCAGAACAGTTCAAATAAAAACCTTAATGTTCGTTTTTGGTTTTGTTTTTGTTTTTGTTTTTTTTTTTCCTATGTAAAACCAGACCATAATGTCACAGACACACTGCTCCTCTGAGAAGCTGGAAAAAACTTAGCCTTCAAATTACCTGTGTTTGTGTTGCTAAGTGGATGGGGTTTGCAGCAATCACACTGAGCCTTTTCCTCCGTGTTCCTGCTCTAATCTCTGCAGGAATTAGCACGGTGGACTCCGAATTGGGCTTGTTTTGTAGATTTGCTGGAATAATTTGGTAACTGATCCAGTGGATACAAAGATGCACGGTTATTTAAAATAAAACCGCTTTCTGAGTATATGCCAGGCAGATTATCCAGGTTTGGAAACTGATCTCCTTTTAAAAACCCAGTGTTCAATCATTATTTTTAAAATGCTGGATTACAGCTATGAATTCTCTGGAGGTTAAACTGGAGCTTTATTATAAGGGGAACTACAAGTAAACATTATTAATTGTAAAAAAAAAAAATTGCTTAAATTAGGTTTTTTTCACACCTGCTTCTTTCCTAATTAGCTCATAGTCCACATATTTCAGTCAGTTGAACTCTTTAGTATTTATTCAAGCATACTTGACATTAACATACTGTTTGATGTTTGATATCCTGAGTTTTTAATTTAACCACATGACAACAAATGGTACTTATGAAATATCAGTGAGCTGGAAAAATATCCTGTGTTGCAGTCGTGTGCTGGAGTGAGCTGAAAGCTGCTTCCTCTCAGAGGTTTAAGAAGGGCTTAAACGCACAGGAGGAATTTGTGCCTCGTGCTGATACCCCTGGTTTTTATCCTTAGCAAGATTTCCAGGCTTCTGGGGGTGCAGAGCTACCAAGAGGGAAGAAGACTTGATCTGGGAGGGGGGGAAGAACCACCAAAATACTTTCAAAATAATGTCATAACTTAGAGGTTTCTTACAAAATGGGAATTTGTTCTGACACATGAGTCACCAGTAAAATATGTGGCATCTATTTGTCTGGGTTTATTCATGTTGTTACATTTATTTGGATTGTGCCTTCCCCACCTTCTGATAACTTACAGTGATGTTTACAGTTATTTGCATCAAAAGTTACCAATTTGTGTCCCAGCAGTGCTGGGAGCTGGCCTGGCCCTGTTGGGTGCTGTTCACCACAGTCCCTGCCAGAGAGAGAACTTGCTTTTAAACCGGATTGTACAAACACAGAGCCCAGAAAGCACAGCAACCTGTGGAACAACTTCCTGAGGATTTCACAGCAGGGCAGTGGCGGCACCAGGATTCGAGCATGTTCCCTAAATCCCGGGCTATGATGACAGCATTTTACCATGAGTTTTTCATTTATTTATTTTTTAAGTGGGCAGACTGAGATACGGAGTGCCCAGCTGGATTTTTGCTGTTGGGGACTAGCCCCAGTCGCTCAGCTGGTCCTTGGGTGCAGTGTTGGCTTGGGGCTGGCTCAGCCCCTCTGTCTCCGAGTGAATAATCTCACATTTGTAATTCCTGAGCTTGCGGCCAACGATGACGGTGCCGAGCACTGGCCAGCGTTAAAGTTGCAAAAATTATTGCCAAAATCTTGATACCTGCTGTGCTGGGCTTCGTGTGTTGTCTCTGCAAGGTTACAGGGGCTGGCCGGGCTGGGGGTGAGGGTTTCAGGGAAAGGTGGGGGAGCTGTGAGTAATTTGCTAAATCTGCTGCAGATTCTCTTGTGCGAGTCTTGTCCTCCTCAGGCTCTTTCCTCTCTGACAGCAAAGTTTTCTCATTTTGCTGAATGGCTCTTACATTAAGCAGAGCTTGGTGTTTTCAACAGAGCTGTGCTGTTAATCAACTTCTTAGTTTATTCGCTAAAATATTTCAGAGATCTCAAATGAAAAATTTTGAAATACTAAAAATAGGAAATTTTGAGCTGATTTAAGATTAGAATTTTTCGTGATTCTGGGTCTAAAAACTGAATTCTGTCTTAAAATCAAACCCCTCATTTTAAAAGGTGATAATAAAATATTTTTGCACTCTTAATGCTTTTGCTTCCTGTGAAAAGTGTAACAAATTGTAAATCATCCTTTTTGCATTGCACACTGAAACTTGAGGCGTGATTCTGTATTTGTGAAAATGCTGTTAATCATGATGATGACACTTTTCGGTTTTTTTCTAAGCCACGTGGTTAGAAGACTAAAAGTGCAAAATTTTTGAGGATAAATATATATCACTTTTATGATCCTTACTTCCGGGTCAGCAGGAACAACCAGAATTCCAGTAGGAATATCCTCCTAATGAGGAAAAAACTGGTATAACACCCTAGATTCAAGATAATACTAGGTTTTTTTTTAAAAGATTGCTGGTTTCAGCAGACACGAGTTTACACGTGATCTTGATCATCAGTAAATCACTTTCTATTCAGTCATGTGACTGTGTGAACACACCCGTGTTATCCCTGCCTGGCTGCTGCTCCAGTTTGATAGCAGGGACTGGCTCTTCCTGTGCCATTTAAATGCTGGTAATCAATAAAAGGAGGCAATAAAAGAATAGTTGTGCTTGCACCCCATATCTCAATGCCCCACACCAGGAGATGCTGCTGGCGTGGGGCTGGGCTGGGTTCAGGCCATGCTGTGTAACAAATGAAGCGCGTAAAGAAGTATTAAACACAGGGGTTAGAGAAAATCCCTCACGTTAGAGGAATGTTCTAAACTGAGGACAATATCTTCATAAAAATAAATGGGAGACAGATGCATGGATCGCAAGGGGCAGGATAAATGGAGTGGAGAGGAAGCTCGGGTTTAGTGTTCACACTTGTTAGCAGGTCAAGATAACAGGAGAGGGCATGAAGCTTTATTTAGAGTCACTGGAGCTCATTCATACAAAACTGCTTTGTCTTTGCTGGGATCTTCGCTCTGTGTCTTAACTAACACGGGATAAGGATGCACTTAGCTGGAACTGTGACTTCTGAACAGAAAGCTGATGTCAGTGGAAGCCTTTCACTGACCTTGGCTGACTCGGTCTGGAACGTGGGGTTGGAAGCTCTGTCAGAGTGCCTTTGACACACCAATGTGGATGAAAAACTCTGGGTTTAGGGATTTAGAAATAGAATATTTGCTCTGATGAGTTCCCAGTCCAAACAGAGAGAAGAACAAGTATTGACCTTGAGGAGGAGGTGGCAGCACTGCAGGAGAGATGAACAGCAGAGCTCAAACCAGTCCTGGAGTGTCGCTGTGATTCATGAAACCCACACTGTGCTTCACACCCTCTTTGACTGTCTGGTTCAGAGACACACAGAGAAAACAGTTTTTCCAAGGCTTACCCTTATCACTGGCCTGCCAGGCTGTGTCACTCCCTGTCTGGAAGCAGAAACCTCACTTTATTCTCCTCGTAATTACAACTTGTCTCTGGCAGGTGGACCTGGCCACACGATTGTTGCCTTTGGGCAGAGCTTGTGAAACGGCTGTGAGAGGCAGTGTCAGCCCCCAACACTGCTGGAAACCGTGAAAACAGGACCAGAACTGTGAAAAACTGCGTTGCTTTTAAAATTTCCTATGATTACTTTGAATAGAGCAAATAAACAAACAAACAAACAAACAAACAAATAAATAAATAAATAAAAAGGTAATGTAGCAAAGTTTGCAACTCATCTGTGCCGTAAAAGCTTCCGAGGAGGCAAAACTGCCTTTGAAAGGTTGAGCTTTAACACCAGTGCTGCTCCAGCCAGGGACAGGGAATGTGTTGGAGCACAGTGCACACTCTGGGCCTGAAACTTTTATCTGTGTCTGGGTGTATTTTGAACCTAAGTGTTGCTTGAGTTCTCTCTCTCTCACAGGGAGGTCAGTGAGAAGCTTAAGGGAGAGAATAGGATTCTGCGAGCTGCAAAACCAGCAGCTCCCACCAAAGTGAAATACATGGAGGTTCCCCTCAGAATTAGGTTCTCTCCTATCAGAGAGAGAAGAAATATTTGAATAATGGTGGTTCACTGTCAAAAGTTCAGATCTACAGTCATCAGGTTAAAAGGAAAGGCCCAAATCTAAGAAGCGGTGAGGGTTTTGAAAGCTGCAGGTTGAAATTCTGAATTACACTAGAGGGGAAAGAACAGAAGGACCTAATTCTGCTATTACTCCTTGGGTGCAAGAGTTATTTTGGAGAGGGGGTAAGGCACAGGTGCTGATGCCAGGAATATTTATTTAAGTTTAGAAGGCCCTGAATAAAAGTGCTTTTGGAGTGGTCAGCTCCCATAACAATGGAAAAGACTTAGGGAGAGATGGAGAGGTTTGTGAGGATGCTTTGAAGCGCATGTCAAAAAAAATGTATTGGGATTGCTGGAATGAGCTGACCAGGAGGAAGGAGGTGTTAAGGAGAAGCTGATCTAGAAGAAGTTTTGATGATTATGGAAGAAAGGCACCAAACCCAGCAGCCGTGAAGGGGACATCCAACCCTTTCCATGTGCAGCTTAAGGGAAACACTTCCCCTGTAACCCTGGTTTGTTTAGGGCTACTTTTACCTCAGTTTCTGGTCCTTTCCCTGATCCTCTGTGGTTTGTTGATGCCTGACACCTGCTCAGGGTGACAGCACTGGGACTCTGCTTCCCATGTATTAACAGCACTTCCTTTATGTGTGAAAAGGGGAGAGACTTTTTGCAGCCCCCCCAGACCAGTTCTGTGTAATTTAGAACCTGGAAAGTTCTTTTACTCTGGACAGTTTTAGTGAGGACTTCAGTTCTGCTGCAGCTCAGCTTTTGGGCTCCACCTGCATGAAACACACCCTTAAATGAGCCACTGAGAGGATGATTTTTCTTGAAAGACCACAATCCTAATGCCAGATTATTCCACATGTCCAGAGCCAGATCAACAGACCTGTGTAAACAAGACACCACAGACTCTCTACTTGACTTTTTTTTTCAATTTTCAACCATTTAGAAAAATATATATATAAAGAGACTGCTTCAGATTCTGCAGAAGTAATAATAAAACCAGACCTAATGGGTCACCATATGTGGAGAGGAGTTCTCTTGGGTCTTAGGATATACACTTAGAGAGTGAAGCAAAGAAAAGGAAAAAAGCAGTAATATTGGCAACTGTTGTTAGGTAGTATAAACAATAGCCAGCCATTGGCTTGGAGCAGAGGATCAAGTTCCAATAGCACTCAATAGGGAGCCTTCCTTAAAAAATTAGAAGAAGCTGGGTTGGAGCTGGTCCATGCTGGGAATGGCAGAAGAAGCAAAAACAAGAGTAAATGAATGGAAATTAAGCAGCAGGAAATGGGGATTTGGCACAAGGTTGGAATTCGAAACTGCAGAGAGGTGTCAGTGATAAAGGTTGGATAGAGTTTCTGGCCGAAAAAAGAAAGAAAGAATGCAGATGTGTTCATTGAATAAAGTACAGATGTAGAAACAGGGAGAGGGGGGCTGATGTGGAGAGAGGAATAAAGAAAAGGGGAAAAAAAAAAAAAAACCAGAAGGGAAATAATGCTGAAAGTAGGTGCATTCATGTTTAATGTTTTTTTGGAACAATTTTTCTCTGTGAGTCATAGAGAGCGACAGGTCTGGGCTCAGCTCGATCGTTGCATTCTGCAGGGAGCAGATTTTTGCATTTAACTTATTCTTGCCCCTTGTGTGTTTTGGCCCCACATTCCTTTGGATTGTGCACTGTTCCACATCGAGGTGTGAGGTGGGATTGGGGATCTGCTCATTTATCATCTGACAGAATCTCTTCAGGAAGAGGAGCTGATGTCATTGCTGGGACTACATGGTTTATGTTCTGGACCTCTCATGGAGAGCCTAGGATGTAAAGTCTTCTGTGCAGGTTTTTATTGGTGTTATCATTTTCTCAATTGTTTTTGTTCCTTCCTACCTCTCTACGGTGGAGTATTTATGCCTAACTCCAGGCATATGGCAGCACAATCAAAATTTATCATGTATTATTTAAATAAGCCCACAATGTGGCAATTGACAGTGGGTATGTTCTTGCTAATTACAAAGTAGGCTGATTTGCTTAAACCGTTGTGAATATGAGCCCATTTTCCCCTGCAGTTGGGCGGGCTAATGACAGTTTTGTTTCCCTTTCTGCACTTCATCTGACGAGTGATGCTCTTGTGTTCTTTCCCAAAGTCCTTTTATGGCCCCCACTGCAGTTGCTTCTGGTTTCTTGTGTGGAGATCTGGCTTCCCACTGCCCCAGTGACAGGGGGAAGTCCTGTCAATCCTGCTGAACACCCAGTAAACCCAAGGCTGGGAGCTTTGAAGGCACTCAGCCATTTGTCTCCCATTGATCTGAGCCCATAAAATAAGAAATGTGGTCCCAGCAATTTGCCGAATAATCCCATAGCCTGGAGCAGAGCTGAGGGTAGGATCTGGTCTTTCTAAACTTAGGCTGGGCTTCAGCTATTGAACCAATTCCTTCAGTGCTGTGCTCACAGAGCTGGAGCTCAGGGAATAACCTGTCCAGGGATCAGGAAGTGTCCTCTCTGCAGTGGAGCTGCCACACCCTGGAGATGCCACAAACATAATGACTTTTATTTGATGCCTCGTGCCTTGAACTCACAAGTTTAAATTGGTATAAAGATAAAATCTGTTACAAATGTTGTGGTGTGTTTCTAAAGGGCCTGATTCTCTGCTGACCCCTGTCCTGTGTGCCGTTTGCCAAGTGGCAAAGTTGGCATTTTGTGTCTGCTCCACAGTTAATGTTAATAAATGACCTGCAGGGCTGCATGAGCTCCCTGCAAACGGCAGCCAAAATGAATGGCAGCCTTTGAGTAACGTTGGACCAAATCATTCTGTGGTTTATGGATTCGTGGTGTTGGACCCCCATCTTGTAACTCGATCTGTGCCGGGCCCTGTTGACTTTTTTAAGAGCCTGTACAGGAAAATTGTTTCCCTACCCAAGGCAGTTGCAAAAAACCAGCTACTGATGTTTTAGGCCTTCCCACATGCAAAGGTGGGTAACCCCCTAGAAAGAACTGCTTATTTGACTTTTAAATCCAGTGTAAAGTTCACAAAGAGGACTTCTTGTCTCATTGTGGCACAACACAGGTGAGTGAAAAAAGATACAGAGAAGTTGAGTTAAAAACGAGACATGAAGAGGCTGAAAGGAAAACAAGACATGGAGAGGTTAAATAATTGCTTTGATAAAGATGACAGGAAGTTTAATGAAAAAACAGGGATTTAATAAGAGAACTACTTATATAGATTTAAATATGTTCCCTCCCCCTAACCCTTCTACCACAGAAGATGCAATTCTTCAAAGTTATATTGATTAACAAAAGGAAAGCTGTGAAGAGACATTAAGACTCCCTTTCTGGGGCTAAAGCAAACTTCTTCATGGCATTATGATGAACTTTGTGCTGACTTTCTTCTGAAATGGTGCCTGGTGCTGGCTCAGGTCAGAGGCCAAGTTTGAGGTTAAAGGGCCCATTGTTCTTATAAAAGAACACAGAACAATGTAGGATTTGGTGTGATGTGCCAATGCTTGTGTTTCCTGGTTATCTGTGTTTTTGTGTAACCGCTGGATGATTTTCTGATTAAACCCCCTGGTATCTTCCTGGTGCTCAGTGAAACCAGCCCAACCTTCCTGGATTTTTTTTGGACTGACCATTGAATATCTGTGGCTGGATTTTCCTAATGAAAACTGTGGCAGGTGCTGTAGCCTCAAAGGCTTGGATCAGGGAAGTGAGGCCAAAATATGGACAACTGGATTATCTCTGAGCTCTTTCCTAGATCTTTATGCTTTGTGATATCAGTTTCTGCAAAATATTCCAATAAATATTGTTATCTGTGACTTCGTGAGAGCTTAGATCCCAAGATCGTGGCAATTAATAAGCTTGGTTTTAAAGAAAGGAAGACCTTAAGCAATCTAAACCAACAAAAATAATAAAAACTTCCATATAACTTATAAAAAATTTATCTATTAATAAACTCCTTGTTTATTAAACTCCTTGTAGGTTGTTTGCTATTTTACTTCTAATTTTTGCAGTTTAGGACTTGGACACCTGACTCTGGATATTTTTTTTCTTTAAGACAGAAAATAAATTATAATTTGGCATCTAAGCATCATTTGATATTTAGCTCAAGTATAAAATGTCTCCACTCCAGAAAGTCTTTATTGTCTTTCGAGCTCTAGAAGGAATTTGAAGCTTTTTCACAGCTGTTGTTTTGCTCTTAAGTATGAATAGTGGTTGCACAACATTTCCTTTATGTTTCAGGGTATTGCTGAAAAAAATAAACCTGCAAAATGAAATGTGTTTTTAAGAGACACAAAATTTAAAGGAGTGTTATCCCAGGTTTTTAAGTGGCATCTGGCCACCTTCTTTATTCTATTTCTCCATTTCTGCTTCATATCTCATCCTCTCTCCCCCCACCCTTCCCTTTATGGAATCTTTTAAGTGTAGATGCTACTTACATGCCTAAACAGCTGTAAAACTACCAGTGCAAACCCCCTGGAAATGCTGAACAGATGTGCAGGGGTGGGATACACATCTGGGCAGCGCTGTCACCACATGGGACCCTTCACCTTCTCCCCTCACTGGGAGAGCAGAGTGAAAAAAGGCTCTGCTCCAAGGTTTAGCTCCTTTGCTGAAGCTTTTCGCTGGGTGGACTGGGAAGGGAATGCATCCTCATGGAATCATGGAATGGTTTGGGTTGGAAGGGACCTTAAAGCCCATCCAGTGCCACTTCTGCCATGGGCAGGGACACCTCCCACTGTCTCAGGTTGCTCCAAGCCTTGTCCAACCTGGCCTTGGACACTTCAGGATTCCGTTATAGGCTTTGATCCTGGTCCTGGATTAGAATTTGGACCAGATGAAAGTAACACAGGAGAAATCCTAGAGGATTATGAATGACAAAACCCTGTGTGAACACAAGGCAGAAATTCCAGAAGATGTAAAATTAATGCTTAAACCCCCTCAAACCCTGAGGCTGGGGTTGATGAGGTGATTTTGAAGTACAGAAACATCATGGAAAAAAAAGGCAAGGAAAAAGCTCCACAAAGCAAGACACAAACAGGTGAGAGACAAGAGAGGTGTAGACGGTTGATGTTTGGTGGCTGTTCATCAAATGCTTTGAAAAACTGCATCTGAAGGCACATTCCTGCTGCTAATAACATATCACCACCCTAATAATAACCTATAGATTATAGTATTTGGCACATGTCACCCCACAAGTGTTTTCCAGGAGAGCCACAGGCCCATTGAAGTGCACCCAGCCCGAGGGCGGGGAACAGCAATCAGGCAGGCAAGAGCTGTCACGTGAAGGCAAAAATAATTCCTCAGGAGAGCACCAAACCTTTCCCAGCTCCACCAAAAATTCACCCTATGAATACCAAAGTTAATGCTGGGCAGACAGGGTGATGCCTTTCCATCTCTTTCCATCCACATGGAATGTGGTGGGACTGTTGGGGGTGTCCTGTACAGGACTTTGATGATCCTTCCAACTCAGGATATTTGATGATTCCACAGTTCCACCCAGCCTTTCCACCCCTGTGTGCTCTGTTCACACCCTGCATGGAGCACAGGAGAGCAGGTCAAAGGAAGGGGATGGAGAGTGAAGAGAAGTAGCAATTTATTGAAAGGAAAAATAAAAATGAATGAGGAATAGTCTTTGAAGATAGAACAGGCTTGGAAAAATCCACCTTCTGATTCATGCTGGCAGGGAAATGGTGTGGGATGGGGCTGCTCTTGGATGTGGTTGGTGCTGCCATCTCTTCTGGGAATCCCCTCCTCAGTGCCCATGGGTCTCTTGTGCCTCTCTGTGCCCACTGTGACGAGGTTGGGTTATGTTCCCCATCTAAAAGCCCTGCTCCACTGAGTTCCTGACTCATTCCCTTTCCACGGACTGTATCCCACACCAAAGATGAGTCAGACACCTCTTCCTAATCACCCACTCTGCAATAAAAACCCCTTTGCTGCCAAGCAGTGCTTTATCAAGAATCAGCCTGTTAATTTGTCAGGGAATGCTGGATGGGATCTACATCAGTGACTGAAAGGTTTTATCATCCACTGGAATCAGAAATGTTTCCACAGCTCAGATCTTGCTCTGTTATCCAGGACATGTGCAACTCTGACTGGCAAAATCGATCTCAGTTTTAAAACTCCAGATCTTTGCAATGTGCTTAAAATGATCTGGTTGAGTTTGGGCAGTTGTCAGTCTGTGCTGTCTTTGTGTGTGATGGGATTCCCATTTAGCCCTGAATCATTCATGGTTTGATGGCTACCCACTTTCTGGGGACATCCCACTTTCCTGATTTAAATCAACCCGTGAGATTGTTGCCCACAGGATAAATGGGACATGGAGGGACTCACCCCTAATTAAGGTTCTGGGCAGTTTTATTTTATTAACAATGGAGGGAGGTCAAAATTCCCAACCCCTGCTTTAAGGTACATGTAAAATTCTTTAAATCCTATATTTTGTGTAAGATGGGAGACTGACAGGGTGATGACTGGAGAAGGAAGATAGTGCACTTCCACACTCAAAAATAGGACCAGATTTGTAAATAAGGTTGAGAGGACTTCCTGACCTGCGGGGGTGGCTAATGGGGCTGTTTTTGTGTTGAAACTACATGAAAACTGCAGCTGTGAATAAGGATGTGTCTGAGCCACAAGGTTTGGATGCATTTCCAGATTCACAGGCATGGGCGTTGGGATGTAAGATTGCAGTCTGAGCTACTCCTTGGGTTGGATCCAGTTTAGATCCTTGTGGGGTTTTTTTTGAGCTTGTTTTGTTCCCTTCAATTTGCAGCCTAAGCTGGTGGAGGTTTGCAGCCCTTGAATTCCCAGTGTGTTGTCAGGGAGGGCAGAATTGTGCTGGAGTGAAGGAATCGTGAATGTCCTTCTGAGGAGGTGTCTGGGTCCAGAAGAAATGCGAAGATCTCATGTGCCTGATGAAATATTTGTAGGTTGGATGTTAAAGCAGCCATGCTTGACTGGGCATGGGGCTTGCATTAAAACTGGAATAATTGCTCCGAGCCTCGTCTCTGCGTGATCCTTGCACATTTCCCAAATTTTGGATTGCAGTGTGCAAATTGCAATTCCTGCTGCAGGGAAGCTCTGAGGCCGAAGTTCTGCGCAAACCATTACTGCCACAAACAGATCCCTGGAAATGAGCCTGCCTGCAGCAGGAAAGTGGGATTTAGTTCTTCCCCCAAACTGCAGCTCCATCACATCCCCCTGATTTCAGCAGTTTGGCCAAATGTTTAATTACTGCAATTACAAAAGGGCATCGTGCTGCATGTCAATCATCCTGCATGGCAAATGTTTGCACATAACCAAGATTGAGAAGAAAACAAATATACAGGATGTGCATATGTTCTAATTTCAATGTGAAATACTAATCTTGGAGCCTGTTAATGTGCAGCAAGATTGGAGCAACACTTACTGAGAATCCCTCTGAACTGGCTGAGAGCTCCGAGCTGGGATGAATATCCTTTTGTTAGGAATGTTAAATATGAGTTCTGCAAGTATTTTGAACAAAAAGCTCCTTTCTCCAAGTATTTTGACTTGATGCATTTCTGTGAATGTATCTCTAAATTTTGCATCACTGTGATTTAATTCACCAGAGTAGTAGCTGGAAAAAATATTTATTTCTTGCCTCTTGGAATTCTACTGAGTAAATATCCATAGGATCCTACATGCTAAATTATGATAGAACCATATGGTTTATTCCCAACTGAATATAGGACTCCTGAAAAGGAGAATAGCGACATAAATTTTTTTCAGTACAACCATCATTGTCTATTTACATCAGTTTCACAAGTATATATTAGGAAAATGAAGCTGTTAAAATATTCTATTTTCTGGGTTTTTTGAAGGGCCACTGTGGGATGGTGGGAGTCAATTTTGATTTTAAGAGAGATGTTTCTCGCAGTCAAGCTTGTGAACAAATATGGAAGAAAAATCTAGAAATGTGTGACTTTTTTTTTTGGCTGATATTTGATTCTCTGTCGTATCTAATTTTTTTAATCAAGAGACTCTTTTCTGTGCAACTGCTGAAAAACCATCTCTGGACGGTGACACAGTTGCACTCCTACTCCTGTGGCTTTTTCCTCTATTAAAAACCAGATGATGTCATTAGGGCTTCCTTCTTAATTTTCATTTCTTTCAGGGATTTATTTGGTTCTTTTTAGCTAAAACTCACCAAGATCCATCTGTATCGTTAAAATCCTGCACGAGGTTAAGAAATGAGGCATCTCGGTGTATTTTAAGCCAGCCAGAGTTTTTAACAGCCGTGTAGCTAAACTGATTTATTTTTTTTCTTTCTCCTTGATTTCTTTTGACTCTTGGGGGGGCAGGGGAATAAGCAGAGAGGAAAGCGAAAAAAAATAACATTAACACAAAGGAGCACTTCTTATTAAGAGTAGGTGGGTAAAGGCATTGGAAAAATAATACCTCAAGATGCATTGAAACATTTTAGGGAATTAGGGAATTCTGATCTCCTGCAAAAGAAAAAAAAGGAGAGGAGGGGGGGAGAAAATTAATATTAAAGACAAGCTGTGAGTTTCCATCTGGCCTTGCTGCTTTCGACTAACGCTTCCATGACGGAATTCATCTGTCCATCAACTGTCAAAAATTCTCCTGTCAGTAAATCCCTGGATACTCTCTCTCCAGCCCACCCCACTCAAAAATATTCCAAGCCAAAGAGTCCTCCGAATTCCGAATGGCCCCCCTGGCTCCCCTCCCTTCCCAGCTCTGCTCTCGCTGCTCCCAAAGTTGCAGGGCCCGGTTATATTTATTTATATATGTATTTATGTATTTATGTATTTATTTATTTAGTATTTATTTATTTATTTATTTATCTATTTCCATCCTCCTCCTTTGGAACTGGGGTTCTGGAGGGGAGACGGGTGGGGAGAGAATGGGGGAGCCCTCAATCATCTAGAGGTTAAATTCCCATCAAGATCCTCCTCAGTCTCCCTCTCGCAGGCTGACAGCAGACAGCCCACATCTGTTTTAAAGCACTGAGTGGTTGTGAAGTGTGAACTCCCCACTGTTTAATGTAACTACATGACTATTTAATGTACACAGTGGTAGAGCAGCCCCGAATGCCAAACTGTTGTGACATGCCTGAAGGACATATATAAACATAATATACAGTGGTTTATTGTGACAAAGTGCATCTACACCACAACCAGAGAGGGATCGCTTTGCTCCTGAGTGGAGTCAAATGGGAGCAGAACACGATTTACCACGGGGCTTTGGGTTTTTTTTCTTTGCAGGCTTAAGACAAATATACACGAAACTTATGTTCCTTAAAATTGCGTGGAGTCTATTGAAATTCTCCTAAAGAAAAATTTTTTTTTTAGCTGAGGATTCATCCAAATTTGCATGTTCTATGCTGTTATCGATGGTGGGAGTAGGAGGGAAGGAAGCAGGTAGGGAATTTAGGCAGTTCCTGTAAGGCTCCATCACTTTACCTGGCCTGAAAATCCTATTTCATAGTCATGATTAAAGGGGTTACACTCCCCCAAAATTTGTGACTACTCTAATCTTGACTGGAGTATTGATTTTTTTTTTATTATATTATTTTTTTTTGACTGAAAACTCAACTGCCTTTGGAACAGCTGCCTGTTCTAAGGTGGGAAGAGAAGTGGGAGAAACATAAAATCTTTAAAACTACATTTTATTTCAGTGTTTTCCCTTCAAAAAAGTGTTGGTTACTTGTGGCTTCTGACACCTCATTAATCAAGTGATCAGAATTCAGTATTTTACAGCAGCAAGCCCAATTAACCTTTGCTAGCTACATAGCAGCCAAAAATAATTTCTAATTGTCAAAAGGGGAAAAAAACCCCAAACACTGAACCTGTGAAGCATATGAAGACTAAAAAAAGTGAGATTTCTCTTCTATTTTGCAAGCATTTAATCAGAGAAAAAAAATCTAAACTCTGTGTGCGTGGGTTTCTTTTTCGAACTTTTGAAAATAATGAAGAAATTTGGAATGGGGAAAATTGAAAGATTTAACTCCGCTCGTTGCAGAGGGCCAGCCCAGAACGTCCCTAAGTCCCTTCGGATGAGGGCTCAGGCTCCCCTTCCTGGTAACTCGAGATGCTGTTTGTTAAAAACCCTCCCTTTCACAGCGAGGATGTTGGTAGGAGACAAAAGATGATGGGAAAGTCTCAGCTCAGACCGTTTTATTTCGGTGAAAATTTCGTTTTAGCCTGTCCAACGCTCTCTGCGGTGCTGCTGCCTCTTGCAATGAGTTTCCCATCCTGCAGAATTCCCGTCTGGAGCATCAGTGGCAGATCTTCGTGGCACTCAAGGAGGGAATTCTGCCAGCCGGGAAGCTCTGAGTGCAGCTCCCGACCTGAGAATTTCCTGTTCAACCCAAATATCACCACTTAGGGGTTACTTTTCACTCCTGCACTCCTTAAAATCAATCCGTTTTTAGTTATGGGCTGTATTTATTGTTTGCAGGGAAATGGCAGTTTCAGAGGCAGTCAGAACTAAGCATTTGTTTGGGCAGCTTTAGATTTTGAGTGGAGATTATCTTAAAATGTCTTTTAAATATTAATTGAGGGGAAGGATACTACGATGAGTTCTTTGTGAAGGAGAAAAGTTATCCAAATTGTCCTTATTTTCTTGTTACTATTTCTCAATAGTAAGGATAAAGACTTTGTCAAAATTCCATTATGGATCTTCAAATATACCCAATTAACCAGTTTTGAGGGAAGGGCCCCCAGTATGCAACCTGCTTGTCTACCACACAACCACCTCCTGCTTTCTAATTTCTTTCTCCTCATTTCTCTATTATTTTAATGCTTTTTACCTTATTATTTAGTTCTCTATTTTTTTTATAATTTAAGCCATTGGGAGATCTGAATACAAAGTTACGCTGAGGTTCAAATCCTGTATAAGCTTATTAATAACAGTATTATTGCAAGCTTTTAGTTAATGTTGTGATGAAATTTGCAGTCAAAATAGAGCTCAGCTTGTAAATGTAGTCATTTATTCCTGACACTTGGTATTATTCTTTTCTTTTTTTAGAGAATGGTAACTTTCATTTTTTTTAATACATTCATTACAATCCAAATTTGATTCAGGCATTTGAATCAAATTTTCAAACGTGTGGACTTACCTTTAAGAAGTATTTCCCATTCTAGGTATTTTTCCTGTGAGTTAAATTTCACCAATCACACTTTTAATTACAAGCAGGGCATCTCCATCCTCACTTTGGCCACAGAGTGAATCACGGACTTGAGCACAAAGTGCATCACCAAATCGAACACAAAGTGCATCACCAAACTGTGTCTCGGGGAGGACCTATGAGGTTGGGGGTGGCTTTCTTTTATTGTGTTTTGTTTATTTTTCCCCCTCCTCTCCAGGTTTCCCCTTCTCCCCCTGCCGGGGTTGCTCAATCCCTTGCAAGCAGAGGAGGTCACAAACGCTGGTGCATATGCAGGAGCCAAACAAATCGCCTTTCTGCCGGGTTGGGTGACATGTGTCACCCCCTGTCACCGCGGAACAAGGGAGGCAAAGTGGCCAGACAAAGGCGGGGGTGGGCTGGCCCCGCCCTGGCAGAGCCTGACCCACACGCGGGGCTTTGTGCGGCAGCTGCCGCCTCTCATTGTTCCCCGAGCCGCTCCCCGCCACCCCTGACAACAGCCACTGCCGCTGGCATCCCACCCCGACATCTGTTCAGCTTTATTGATGCTCTCCTGGAGGAATTCCCAGTGTAAACAGGGAATTCTCCACGGGAACCCCGCGTTGTAAAAGGGATGAGCTGCATAATGCAAAGATTTAACCACTATTTAAAGGTGTGACACTTGATTGAGAGTGACTTGATTTTTTTTTTTTCTCTCTCTCCAACCACCTTTAACTGTATTTGGAACAAAATGTCTGGATTGACTTTTTTAAAAAAATTTTTTTTAATTTTTAAAATTTTGGGTAGGATTTCTCCTCCTACTCTTCCTTTCTCCCCCTCCTTTCTTTTCTTTTCATTGTCAGGATGAATGAAAATTAGGAAAGGGAGAACACCAAAAATGGAAAACGAAGCAAAAAAATTGCAAAGGTGGGAGAGAAAAACCTGGCTTCTGTGGAGAGGAGTCTGGTTACTCCTCTAAAAGCTGTCAAATCCCACCTACCCTAGGACTGACAACAAATGGCTTGAAGATCTTTGTGTCTCTCTACTGAGAATTCCTTCTGAGGGGGCTGGAAGAACACTCAACATCCACATTAATAGGAAGGAAAATCATGTACTGAGCCATAAAACCTCTTTATTCCTGTCCTTTCTCTCGGTATTTTTAAAAGGGAATCCATTTGAAACATTTGAAATGTTCTTCCATTGTGCCGTGGTTTTCCCTGCAAGCAGCATCAGATCTGCTCCTGTGGAAAGTATTCCACTGGATTTTGGCACCTGAAGACCTGATCCAAAATCCATAACAGCTGATGAGGATCAGCCCATTGATTGGAATTGGCTCTGGGGCAAGGTATGGGATGCTGAGGTGGCCAGAACAGCACGAGGGGCTGGGAATTGCTGTGTGTTCTCCTCATCCACGGAGCACCACGAGGAGACCAGAGCTGGCAGAGTTTGGACTGCCTGATTTGTTTAAATAAATATGTGAAAATAAACGGGGATGCTTGAAATGCAAACAGCAGGTTCTCTGCTAATCAGATCAAGCAAAAATGTACTGAAAAAAAAATCATGCCACGAAAGTCCTGCAGAATTTTAACAGGATCTAAACTGATATTATTCTTTTGGAATTGCTTTATAAACCATCGTGTCTCAGGCTGGAGGTCCAGCTGAGGTTCCCCAAGCCCAAACACATGGTTATTTAAATTAACTCTGGATCTGGCCTATAAATCCTCATTCTTTGTTCAATTCTGGCTGTATTTTATTGTTTTAATTTGTGTGTTAGGTATAAATATTTCTGCTATTGGATGACACACAGGTAGAAGAACAACCCCTCAAACAATGAAGTGCAATAAGAGACACCAAACCTACACTAAAAATTACACAGAAGGAAATAAAATCTTACAAATGTTTAAGGAACAGGAAGAAGGGCTACATTAAAGAGAAGTCTCCGAAGTCTGAAAATGTTATACTTAAAATCAATTCAAGGTTAGACTGTCTTAGGCATGGAGAATACTCTGTAGTTATTTTGGTTCTTCCTGGGATATAATCTTCCAGGCTGGAGTTTTTATTAGGTTTATAGCATCACTGGGATGAATAAAGTAATCTCAAACTCGTAGCAGAAATGCATAGTCTGCATTGGTTTGGATTAATAAAAATTTCTGAGGTGGTTGTTACGAGGAAAAATCTTATTGAAATGACAATGTGAAGTTTTATTGGATTGTCTATAGGATTTCACAGTCAGTTGTGTTTTTATTCCATAATTCCATTGGATTGTTTAAAAAATATTGCAAATCTACTGATAGCATCTCATTTTAAAATTAAAATGAAATTTAAATTGGAAGGATTTTAGAGGAATTTCTTTTAGGAATCTCTGGCTAAGTTACATTAGTGCCTTTTGAAATTCTTTCCAAGAAGGGGAGTAAACGTCTGAGCTTGTTTAAAGGGAAAAAAATCCAGAAACATCCTCCCTCCCTCAAAGCCAGCGGCCAACTGAGCATCTTTTTGTGGAGCTGATAGGGAATGTGGGCTGGAAAAGATGATCTTTAAGGTCCTTCCAACCCAAACTAGTCTGGGGTTCTGTGAAATGAGGGGTCTCGGTGACCAGAGGGATCATCCAGGGCCAGCACCAAGTCCTTAGCAAGGAGAGGCAGAGCTCCCAAAAAAGTCAGAGCAGGATCAGGCCCTGGAGATTATTTCGAGACTAAAACCAGGACGGTAGGGAAAGGAACAGGAGACTCCTAATGAAGTTACAGAGAGGTGGGTTTGATGGTATTTGTAGGAGCGTCTCTAATTAGAATGTCTCATTTTCCCCCTCACTTCTGCTTTCCCCTTGCTCCTGGTAGTGGAAAACCAGGAATACAAACACCAGGGGCGTTGATGGATGGCCAAGTCATGGCCAAATCCCACTTTGAACTTCCTGTACAGCTCGAACTCAAACACAAAGAGAGGCTGCTACTGGAATTCTCCCCGGCAGTCAATCAAGACCACACTTACAATGGAAAATTTGGCTTTCCCTCGGAACAAACCACTTAAAGATTTAAGAATGTAAACAATTCCCTTGTAAGATTTGTTTGGAGCATGAAGTGATTACGGTTTCATTAGAAAATGCCTCTTTCTGGTGTTTTGAAATGCAGCTCTTCTCCCCTACTAGGTGTAAATATTTGGGAAAAATAGATATTTTCAAAAAAAAAGTTAGCAAACATTCTGTGTATTTGTCTCAATGTGAGAAGAGTGACAGGAATTATGTGTTTGTACACTTAATAAATGTGTGTATAGTACCTATATGTGTATGAATGCATATTTGCACAAATCTATTTGCATCCAGGTCAAATAACAGCTGTTATTATTCAGTTCAGCTTTTATTATCAATTTGTTGGTAGATTTAGGCACTATTTAAAACCAAAAGACCCCTCCAAACCAGAAATCCACATCTGAGCTTTTTCCTAATCAGTTCCCTCATTTTGCTAATATTCTAACGACTGTCAATTTACTTCAGTGGTGCCATTTGCAGAATTTTCCAATTAGCAGGAAACCTGTTCCACCTTCTCCCATAATTACAGGGGACTCGCTTCAGATCAGCTGTGGCCAGACAGCATCTGATGCACTTGCCAAAATCTGTGCACTGTGGGTTTTTGTGTGTGTGTGTGCATATGTGTGTAATTTTTTTTTAACCTTTGCATGAGCTGGCACAGACTTTACATCTCTGTTGTAGGCAGGGAGCTCCCTCAGTAGTGGCATGTGTCAAAATATCCCAATAATTCCTGATAAACACACCACAGTGAGAACACAAATACCAGCCTAGCCATGCTTTGATGAGGTGTGATGGATGCTCAGTGCCTTGCACTGACACAGATATCTGTGTACAGCTATGAAAATCAGGTAAATATTCAGTCTCTGTTGTGTTCTGCTCATACCAGACGATTTTATTCAAGAAACATCTATTTGGTCACTTTTTATCACCTTCATCCTCCGGTCTCTGTGTCACACAATGTCCTGACACTCTCTGATGTTACCCCAGCTGATCAAAAAGCAATCAACCCCTTTTTTTTCAGAGCTGCTTAACCAGCTGATATCACAGCCCTAACAATGGAGCAGCAATAACTATTATTGTTACATGAAAAGAAAATATATTTAATAATAAGCTCATTGATTTTTAACAGCATCTCTGTGTTGCCTAATTGATGGGAAGTTGTATGTTTGTGTAGCCAACGGGGGTTATGAATTAAATATGGTCGTCATTCCTTGAGGGATGCATGTCAATGCAAGAAGGATGGAGGATCTACATCTCCCCCAAGCTAAACAATCCCCTTGTAAAAGACATAGGGAAGCCTGGAATGGGAGGAAGGAGGGGGGAAAGGGGATAAAAAGCATCCATCACTGTTTATTAAGTGCTGCTACTTGAAGGTAAAAGAGGTATTGAACTGTTTTCAAATTGGAAGGAATGTAGCTAGACAAAACATTGATGGTGATATTAGGCTGGTGACAAATTTTATTCATTCGTCCACATTTATTACAGCAGCAGTTTGGAATGATTTATGTCTCTCGCCCCTCTGAGCCTCTCTGCATATGCACACACACCAAAATGCAATGTCTTTGAGTAAGAAAACAAAACTCTTTTGGTGACAGCCCCGAAGATATGGGGTAAAAGCATCTGGAAATGTTGGATTTTAAATTTAAGACACTGAAGAGGCTGGTGAGCAGTCCTTGGTAAAAAAAAAATAGGCTCATCTGAAGATGTCTCAAAGGGGGCAGTTAGAGAATCTCTGGGCACTTGTGCAGACCTGGGCTGTACTGTGCATATCTCAGAGGGACACCAGGATGTTTGGGGATGCCAAGGACTGCACTAGTTTATTTTTTTGAGATTTTAAAGATGCAGAGCTCTTTGGAAGTCCAACTTTCCCAGGTCTTGAACTTGAACTATAAAGTAAAGGGAAGCTCTGAGCTCACTGCACTCCTGAGGATCAGTGGCAAGCAGAGCGTGGCTCAGTGCTTGTATGAGCCACCTCCAGTGTCTCACTCACGCGTGTACAGTCTGTCATAGGACCTAAAAACCCCCAAAATGCCGTCCCATGCATTTATTGGTGTGCTTTAATCAGGAGTATTCTGCAGACTGGCACATTTCACCCCTGAGGTGGCAGTTCTTGGTCTGTAGCGAACGCGATGGTTGTTCCTTTTGCCCAAGTTTTATCTCGTTCTTCCCCCATTGTAGGATCATTTCCTGTCTGCTCAGCAGTGCAACTTGGCCAAAGAGGGCAAGGTTGGTAGGTATCAGTGGGCAGCAACTATTTGACCATGAAATGCACATGGAGAGGTAATAACAGCACAAACTTTGCTGTCCCCAGGGAAGTTCTGAGGGCTGCTGCACCATCCAAGTCTGGGTAGGGCTTCATCAAAAAGTTGTCAAAAAATTCCTGTTGCAGCGTCCCTGAATCATAAATGCCATTCTACTTTCTTCTGTCTGCTGCTGTTCCATGGTCAGATCTATGATTTTGCTGGGATTAATGGGGATAATGTAAGGCAGAGCAAATTTTGGCGGGATCATATGTGTGCAGGGCATGGAGTTTGCAGGTACAGTGCTGGCTGCAGTAGAATACTAAGTCTTAATCATCAAAGAATTCCCGCTAACTTTTAGTAAGAAATGAAACTGGAGTGGTGGTGTTTGTCAGAGCAGGATTTGTTCTTGTAAACAGCTACAACAAAAACAAAACTAAAACCACTGGGGATGGTAATAGAATGGGTAGATTCACACCAAGGATGTGACAGGCAGAGTTTGAAACATTTAGCCCGAAGTTTAGCCCAAGAAGGGAGTTCCCCACAGGATGCTGCAGGAAAATGAAAATCACCCTCCCACCCAGAAAAGGAAAAAAATGCTCACTGTGGGAGGATTGGTTCTGAGAAAGCAGGAGAGTTTATTAACCAGGAGAGTCATGGTTTTGAATCATTTCTTATTGTCAGCTTCACCTCCCACTTCTGATTCCAGCTTCAGACGCTCCGAGGTGGGAGCAGTCACTGGTAAAACAAAACTTCTGCTGGATCCAAGCAGGGCTTTGGAGCCGATTTCCCCTCATTGTTGGATCCTTAGAGGCTCAGGAAAGGGACTGTCTCCTGCTCTTTTTATAGCTGCTGGGACTGCGAGGCCCTGATCTCTCTTTAAGGGTTTTGGAGAGTCTTTTAGTAAAAATAATTCCTGTCACTGAGAGGGAAAGACGTTCACAAGTCCCCAAGCGTGGCCAGCCCAGGCACTCACAGCCACGGGGAGCCAAACCAAACCACGGCAGGGAATGGGAGAGGAAAAGCCCTTTAGAAAAACGATTTCACCTTTTTCCAGAGTTTTGTCCTTTTCTAAGCTCCAGCACAAACAGTGCCAAGCACAATAACTGCCCTATTATTTTTGCTCAGGTGCTCAGAAATATGAGCTTACTCAACAAGGAAAGAAAATGAGCAGGCTTTTATTTTATTAGAAAGAAACGCTCTGTTGTGTGTAAAAGACACTTCTCCCCTAATATTTTACTTGCTAATGGATAAGTACAAAGTAATTATGTAGGACAGATTAAATGGTTTCTAATGCCTCATTTCAAGAATTATAGTGAATGTTTTCCTAAACTGTCCTCCAAACTGGTAGTCTAATTAAGCAACAAAAAATTATGTTTGCATTCACTGAATTATTACAAAACCAGAATTTAGACTGAAACTGTTCAATAATCTTTTTTGGGGACGGATTTGGGATCTATTATTAGAGGAACTGATTAATTGTCTAAAAATTTTTAAGTGCCCTGGCAAAGATCAGAGTTTCTGCCTTGGCATTCCATGGTTTGATGATTCCTTATGAGTGTGATCAGTATATTTAAACCCCAAAAGCTTCAGAGCAGTGGCACATCCTCATAGGACATATACTAGGATGTGCAAATCTTTTAGTTCACCTATAGTAAATCCTCATCTTCTAGAAAGAGATGTAAGGTTTTGGTTCTGAGTCCCCAAGAAAACATATTTAGCCAGAATTAATGTCTGTGAAGTCACTTAACCTTAAATCTCTGTATTGAACTGAATTTTTGGCTGTAAGGTCTCACATGGCAAATGTTGCTGTAATTGTCCTACTAAAAATGATGTACAGTTTCCTATAGAGACACTTTAGAAGCGTCTCCTGGCACTGCCAGTGCAAACCCAAGTCCAGCTGGGGTTTTAGGGGCTGTTTGAGTTCACAGCTTTCACCAAAGCTGGAATTGCACACTTAGGCTTGAAGAAACTTTGCAGAGTTAATTTTCTTGGTAGCAAAAAACACCTTTGAAAATCTTCTGGTCTTTTATGGAGCATTTTCCCCTCTCCTGCTTGTTCCTTTTAAGATGGATTTTGGGCCCAGTGGACCATAGCTCCTGTAAAATTGCTGTTCCACAGATATTTCAGGAGATACTTCTTAACAGCTCCAAAGGAGCCTTTACAAGGGATTACATCATGATGTGGAGTCATTGAAATCTTTGTGCATATTGGGGGAAAACTGAGTTGTGCAATGGAGTGGGGAGGGAATAGACAGGAGCTGATTTCATGGAGAAAAGTCTTTAGCTGCTCCAAATCATTATAACTCAACAATTTCTGTGTGACTTTACATAGCTGAGAGTATTTGAGAAAATGAGGGAAAAAACCTGTAGGAAATAGTAGAAAGTTCAGCCATCACAAAGCCGTCACCATTCTCAGTTACAGCAGTGGAATTTAAGAAGCGATTTTTAAAAATCAATTTATCAAAGCTACTGCAGACCTGCACATTGTGTTACTTCCTCTTAAGCTGACTTGACTTTGGTGAGGTTAAGGTTGGTTTTAGGAGGTTCAAATTAAAACGAGGTGAGAGTTTAACAATGGAGGCAAAAATTAGGACTGCAAATTTTCAGTGTTTTAAGTAGAGCCCACATTCCCTCAGACTGAAAATTTCACTGTCAGTCCTGAAACCTTAAATTAAAGCAAGCCTACTTGGGCTTAAGTCAAGCAACAACTGCAGCATCTCATTTGGGAGCCTCGGAAACCACCCTTGCTGTTAGATGAGCTTGGTGAGAGGGTCTACAAAGTGGTGAAATGGAAATAATTCCTTTTAAAATTTTTTTTTTACTCAAACCATATGACGAAACAGAAACTTTTATAATGGCAAAGTTCAGGGTCTATTTTTCCTTACAAGTTCTGTGCAGTTTGTGTCAAACCTTGCTCAGCATCTCTCTGAGTGTCAGAGATTGTACTGATTTAATGTTTTCCAACAAGCTGCACTCCTTCCTTCCCCTAAGCTGTCCTGACACTGCAGGGACTGAGTCCTTATCCAGTGTCTCATCCTACAAGTTCTCCCTAACGACAGCGCGACTCCCATTAGCCTTCCTTGATGTCTATTTGCCATAGCAGCTTCTCAATTATTTAAAATGTAAACATCTGGATTAAATAAATGAAGAAAACATCTAGCAAATGTTGCAGGCACTCGAAAACTTTTCTCCAGGAATTATGGCTGCAGTAGAACTTGGGAAGGGAAAAAACAAATCCAAAATTCACTGCACACATCAGGCTCTCGGTGCACCAGGGACATGGGCAGGAAGTCCTAAAGCTGGGAACTGCCAAGAGACCTCTTTTCAGTGGAGAGCACTTTGTGATGATGCATCTGGAACGGTACCTTGTTATTCAAGGCATCCAAACAGGAGATTTTCCAATCAAGAAGCCAACTGTCGGCTGGCAATCTGTGCTCTCATGGATGTGTATGTGCCTGCACATAAAACATGTAGTACGTGTGCACAGAAATATGTTGGACACCTCCAAGAGATAAAGTGGGTTGGATTTTCTCCCTGAGAAGTCTTTCAAGCTCTGTTAAGTGTGGGTTTGTGTCCAGCTTTGTCACTGCCAGACTCTTGACAGAGCCTCGTCTCTGGCTTTTACAACCCCTCCTTCAGCACAAGCCTTGATCCTTGGGATCTCCTCAAACTGGGGAGGAATATCAGGATTTCAAGTGAATGAAGAATGTGTTTGGAAACATCTGGAGCCCTCAGATGAACTCATTAGTCTGGTCATAAAGCAGAGCCTTCAGAAGTCTTCCCTTAATGGAATTAAAACCAACCCCAAACAACCCTGTGTGGGAATGACTGGCTCTGGGTGGGCTCTTGGTTACTTTGGGAGGCTGCTGGGGACTTGGGGTCTTTGTTCATCACTGGATGGAGTTGTGTCATCAGAAACTGGGTGGGGATAGAAAGTTTGGTCCCTCAACTTGTCCCAAACTGCCCACAGTGTTCAGCCTCCTGCAATTCCCCTTGAGGAGATGCAGAATCATGAAGTCTCCTGAGCTGGAAGGGGCCCACCAGGATCATCCAGTCCAACCCCTGTCCCTGCCCAGACAGCCCAAAATCCCACCCTGTGCATCCCTAGGAGCGCTGTCCAAACGTTCCTGGAGCTCTGGCAGCCTCGGGCAGTGCCCATTCCCCAGGGAGCCTGGGCAGTGCCCAGCACCCTCTGGGGGAAGAACCCTCCCCTGAAATTCAACCTGACCCTCCCTGGCACAGCTCCAGCCCTTCCCTGGGTCCTGTCCCTGCTCACAGAGAGCAGAGAGAAGCTGCAGATCCCAGTGAGTCTCTCCTCAGCCTCCTCCAGCTGAACAATCCAAGTGCCCTCGGCTGCTCTTCCTGTGGCCACTCCAGACCCTTCCCCATCCTCGTGGCCCCCTTTGGACATTTTGAGTCCAAAGCCAAGTCCGTAACCACCATGGATAGAGGCCCAAGAATGGGATATTTTTGCATTTGGTACAAAAGACGTGCATCTGCACTTTCAGTGGGTGGAAGGTCAGGAGCTGAAATTACCAAGCGTTAACTTAGGATCTCTCCTGGCAGCCCAGGGAATGCCCTTGGCTCTAGCCGGAAGGAAAGGCTCTGTAGCTGAGCACAAAACCTTCATGAATATACACACAGATATGCTGGGGTGATCAAGGGGGAAATCAAAGCTGTGACCTTCCCCACAAAGCCTGTGCTGAAGGAGCAGTTCCCTCTCCAGGATTCTGTGTCCTGGAGGAGGATTCCTGCTAAACCCCGGCTCTGAACACGTGAACTCTGTTCGCTCAGGTGAGCAGCAGATT
This sequence comes from Rhagologus leucostigma, assembly GCA_013397725.1. Taxonomy (NCBI): domain Eukaryota; kingdom Metazoa; phylum Chordata; class Aves; order Passeriformes; genus Rhagologus; species Rhagologus leucostigma. The sequence continues at coordinate 492,562 of VZTD01005866.1, read as the reverse complement.
CTGCGTTGTCTGCAGCACTCCAGGAATAGGTGTTACACATACACACCAAAATGAAAGCAGTCTTGTGCTTCAGGGTGTAAATTGATCACTGGAAAGGTCAGGAAGCAATTTTCCTCTGCTGTTAACATCACTGCACAACTTGGGGTGCATGTGGGTGTGTGCGTGCACACGCGAGGGAGAGGGATGGAGTGAAGGGAAGCAATTTCTCCTGTAGCATAAAGTATTGGCCAGGGGCAAAATAACTTCCTGCAGCCACGAGTTTTTAGCAAAGGGACTGCCCAAGTGTTTGGATTTTACCTCGCTGGGATTTCTGGGTGCCCAATTTAAAGCACTTTTAAGGAGTGTGGTTTTGGTGATGTATTTCAGGAATATTTGAACTTTTTTGGAGCTGAGACTTGGCACTTGTAGTTGCTCTTCTTGCATGAAATCTGTTCTTAGAGCTTGTCCTGGTCCTTCCCACAACCTCCTGCCCTTTTCTACAGCCCCATATTAAGATCCTGAAAAAAACATATCAACTTTCTTCACTGATATCTCACCTCTTTGCCAGAGTTTGTACCCCAAAATCCTGCTGCTTTTTTGGTCTCTGTATGTGCTACATCAAAGGATACTGAAAAGGTTAATTTAACTTGGAGGCAAGTACCCAGGGATGAATAAAATGTGTACAGTACAAGGTGAGATCACTTGAAATGTATTAATTTTTTTACAGCATGTAAGGAATTTTCTTGTTCCTCCTAAACACAAGATGGTGCATAAGTCTCTGGAAAAAGAGTGGATTTCTGAGAACACATGTTAAAATATAGGAAAATCTGGGGTTCAGAGTTCAGAATTTTTCTCTTTAAAGCAAAATTGCCTCTCCATACACAGGCAGATGTGCGCACACACAATCTTTATCAGGAGTTGAAACAACAAAAAAGTGAAAAAGCATTTCAGCTGAGGCAGATTCCATGGCCAAAGAACTGGGAAATGGTGGGAAGCCCTCGGCATCAGAAATCTGAAAGATGTGGGTGTTGATATTTGGGGTTGGCCTCACGATGTGGCTGCAAAATCTCTTCTGACAAAACTGGAATAGTTTTAAAGAATTTCAGGGAATTGCTCCTGTACCAGCACCGTGGCTCTGGAGATACAGATTCTATTTCTGCCTCAGCCATGTGACCTATATATCTTTGGGCCAATTCATCCATGGTTTAAAAAAAAGTAAGTGCAGGCAGAAACGTGGAGGGAAAAAATACACACCTAATCCTGATTTTTTTTTTCCTTAACTCATTACATCTTTTCTGTCTTCTGAGTTGGGATATTGGAAGGTAAGAAATGGAGATGGATGAGGCAGAGAGATGTTTTCTTTGTTCCTCTTTAACTTCCTTTGTCACCTGGTGATGTGTCCAGTGGCTATTAAGAAAACAACATCTATTGGGGCTGTCTGTAAATCTGTAACGCAGAATTGTTAGAGCTGTTCCATGTTCAGCCCTTCAGTCCGTGATCTCATGATATTGCTGTGCTTTGGGAGTGGGCAGGATTCCAAACGTGCAATTTTTCTGTATTTTTAATTTCAAGATGATATTTCTTCTCCCAAAGAGAGATCTTTGTTCAACATGTGCCATTCACAAGAACCTCTCTGCTCTGAGGAGGTTCTGATGAGTTCCAGTGCAGCAGAATAATTTCTTGTCTTCTTTGGGCCAGAAAGTTGTTTTGTTTGATATTTATTTTTAAAAAAGAGTGATTTCCTGTGGACTATCCAGTAGGAAATGCTAGAAAGAGGCTTGGTTGACACACAGTGCCAGGAATTTGTCCTGTTTAAGCTTTTATGTTTTCTGTTTATGCAGAACCCAGGTCAATTTAGATGATGCATTTATCTGAAGAAGGGCATTTGTCCAAATTAATAGAAAAATAACAGAAACGTCAGGCATAAGTGTCTGATGAGGATGTTACATGCATTGTTTGGAGAAGACAAGCCGCACTTGAAGACTTGAAGTGGTTCAGCAATTTTCTTGGATAGGGATTAATTTTTTTCTTGCTTCCTTTGTTGGGAATCAGGAGGTCTTGTCACAGATTTTGCTTACTCACAGTTGAGGCAAACACAAGGTGATGGTGGTGGTGCTGAATTTCAGGAGGTCTGAGGAGAAGACAAAACAAGGAGCAGTAGAGCTGAAATGCTACATCCCAAAGTAGGTAAATAAATACAGGGAGTGAGGCTCCAGACAATGTTTGTAAATAGAATATTCATATTATTATGGGAATCTTTGTTTGCAAAATATCCTGTGATATTTTGGATCTCCCTCTTTCCCTGTGTGATTATTTTAGAGAGAGATATTTTAGATCTTAAGACTGGGCTGTTTTAAGCACCAGGGTTCTTTGTGCATCAGTTTGTGGCCTCTAGCCCAGCCCATTTAAACCTGCTCTGGCACGTGCCCTTCTCTGCAGCCCAGCTCTCCAACATTAAAGCAGAACCCGTCATTTTAATCATTAGAGAATGAATCCAGTGCTAATAGCACTTAATTGTTTCTCTAGAATGCTCTCGGTTGGTTTTGGCAGCCAGGATGAAAACAATTCCAAATCCCATCAAAGGAGCTGATCCACGCCCAGCATGTCCAGGGTGAGGGGTTGAGAGACAGCGCTGCGGTGGCATCAGAGCATCTCCTGATTCTACACGAGGTTCTGTCATCCTGCCCTGCCTCACTTTGTGATCTTGGAAAGTCCGAGGGATAAAAGCAAAAAAAAAAAGGAATAAAACAGACACGGAAAATCTTGGTCCATGCCCCTGAAAATAATGTGCTGACGCTCTCTTCAAGCACATACCTCTATTAATCTTGACTTTCTTGAAGCCTGCCCGCTAGTTTGAATTTGTATGCGACATCAAACATACCTTTTCACATATGTTCTTTCCAGATTTTTTTTAACAGTTACTTAGCAGTTTATAGAAGGAAGTGAATGATCTCATCAAGCTGCTTAGAAATTAAAAAAAAATCTGTGCTTATTAATTATGCAGGATTAGTCTAATTATAATTCAGCAAATTAATTAGCGACAGAAGGTGTTCTGAAACATTGGAGTACATTTGCATGTTAAATGGAGAGGCTAGTCTGTAATATATGTAAATTTATGCATGGCTTCATAGTTTAATTTAAAAATTTGCAGCTGCATATGGTATGGGAGCAGGTGAAAAGTCAGTTTTAGTTTAATGATGCTAACAAACATTGGACGCTGTCCTGTCTTAGGGAAGGAAGGCGCTGAATGCACCTCTATCTGCCAATCCATAAATCTGTCATAGGAATATAATGTTACACCAATGTTCGGATTCAAGGTCATCTGTGCCTAGACCCAGAAGTACAATGGGTGCAAATCTACCCTCTGAATAGCCCTGGAGAAGGGAGAAGGGAGGAGGCAGAATGTGCCTGGACCCTGAGCTGCTGGGATGTAAATCTGCCTCTTTAGCAAATGAATGCACGTTTCTTCCACACAAACCCAGTTTGGGGACGGATCCCTTCACAAATGAGAGCTCTGAGCTGAGCGATATCCTCTCTGGCAGGTGTAAAATGGGAGCCTAACCTTGGTTCCATCGCTAACGTTCACGTCAGTGCAGCTCTGTGATCTCCTGGAGTGGCTGGGAAGTTGTTTCCAAGTTCTGCATTGACTGCAGGGTCAGGAGTTTTTCTGTGCCGGACTCTGCCATCTGGCAGCAACAGTAAAAACCAGCAGAGCCAGCAGAGAGAGGCCGCTGGTGTAATTGGTGCTCACTGTTCAGCCTAGCATGGCTCAACAGACTGAGGTTTTGGAGAGAGATGGGCTGGGAGGATGGAAGAGTCACAAGAGAAAGGAATTGTAGGTTTTTCTCGGCATGTAAAAAAAACGAGTGGGGATTGGGGTCTGAGCTCGTTTAACACCTCTGTCAGCCTTTCTGGGATCTGCAGGGTTTGCAAAGTAGATCCTGAGATAAATTTGCACCTGTGCAGAGCTCTGAGGATGAAGTGATACCAAAAATGACCGGATTTAAGCAGGACTGCAGAGCATCCTTGGGCACGTGTTTGGTGACACAGCCCGGCTCCAAATCTTGTGTGTGCTGCTGAGGCTGACACGAGTGCAAAGAACAAGACTTTGGCCACGTTTTCCAAACCCTGCTGCGTGTTACGTGTGGAGGCAATGAGCTCTATGAAATTTGTGTCACTATTACAAAGAACCAGTAAAACCCCAAGCGCGGACTTGCAGGAATGGGATGTGGTTGCTGCCTGGAAAAGCAACTGGCTCTGTGCAAGGGGGCAAGGCACTGAATTTCTCTGTGCCTCGACTTGCCCGTCCCTGAGATGCACAAAAGCCTTTCCTCCCTGCTGTCCTTTGAGCCTCCCTTCCCCAATAACAGTTTCACAACTTGGCTGGGCCATGCCCAGCACAGTTGGAGCCCACAGAAACCGTAATAAACCAGGGAATATAATCTGAAGGTCCCTTTCAACAGCCCGTCAGCCCAATCCTCTCCTCTATTACCTCCCTGCCTATTGACTTTTGATTATGCTGTGGCATTTGGGCCCATGCCAAATGGCATGAATAATATGGATCTTACAGGATAAATAAGCTTTTAGCCGTTATCTTGGAAGTTACTGGAAAGTTTTGGTGTGGGAGGAAAGGGGAAAGCCCAAAGGATAGAGGGGAAACTGCTCAAATTGCAAAGAGTCCTCCAAAGACTTTTTGGAGAACAATTGCAATTACAAACACGCTGTTAGTGTTGTGTTTCATTTTCAATTCGGGCCCATAGAGTTCAATTATTATTTTCATTAATGGTGTCAGGTTTTCATCAGAGTGCACAAACAAGGAAGTTTTCCTTGGAGATTTTGGTTTTTTCCCCCTAGCAAATGTGGCCATGGCAAATAAGTACGTTGAGCACCGAGAAATGACTGCCTGGGTACCCGGCAGGGCACTCTCCTCCAGCCCCTGTTTCTTGAAAATGGGATCATTTTGCAACAGAAGAAGCGTTTATTTACCCCAAAGAGTGTGAATTGCAGTTGTGGGGGTGTGTCCCTGCTCAGAACCAGGGGGACACAATCTGCTTCAGAGATTAAAACTGCAAAATGTACAGAAAATCCACAGAAAATAAATATCAAGTTTCCTGACATGTTTGGAGGTTGGGGGACACATTACAGGTTTATATTCAGTTATTATTGGTTTGGAAATAAGCTTTTTTAAAAAAACCTGAAAACACTGGATAAAGGGTGGAGAGAAATATGATGTTCAGGCTGCAGAAGGAGGGGATATTTGAGGAGGAACTGCTCTGTGGCTGAGGGAAAAGACTGGGAGTTGGACATGGATCAAGTCCAGCCATTGCTGTGGACTTGTGTGCAATGTTCTCTCTTGATCCATCTGAAACACAGGATATTTTCACCTCATGTCTTCTTTAATCCATTGTACAGAGTGTTACCTACCCAAGTGTGAGCAGGACCTCCTGGCACGGCAAAAAAATTATAACTAGAGGCAGTTTTAGGATGGGTTCTGCCATGCTGTATTTTAAGGTTGATTTTTAAGTTGGTTGGATCTCTTGGGCTCCCTTAACTGATTCCCTAACCCTGTTTTTGTTCCTTTTTCACACTTATCTCCAACACTGGCTTTTTTGAACTCAGGGCCAGAGGAAATCAGATGCTTCTGCCTTCCCCCAGGTGGCATTTCAGGGATTAGGCCCTAAATAATGTTTCCACATCAAAACTTAAACTTTAAACCTAAAATCTCAATTGGAGTGAGTGACTGCATGCAGAAAAAAAGTCTAACCAGACTGAAGAAATTACTTTGAATTAAGGCAAGAGGATGGAGAAGTGTTTCTGGTTTGTCCCATCAGGAAATGAGGATTTGGTCAGGGGTAGGAATAACAGGCATGATGTTAATCTGCTTTTTGGTTTGTTTGTTTGTTTTTGTTTGTTTGTTTTGTTTGGGTTTTCTGTGTGTGTGTGTTTTTAGTTGTTTTTTTGGTTGGGTGTTTTTTGTTGTTTTGTTTTTTTTTTTTTGTTGTTGGTTGGGTTGTTTTTGTGCAACTGGAGTCTTTCTATTAAAAAACCCCGAGAGACAAATGAGCAACCAACTCTTCTCCTGGCCTAGGCTTGGGATCTCAACATCTGACTCCTGCTCCCTTCTCTCCCAGTGAATCTCTGACAGACTCAGAAAAGTCTCCTGACCTACATATGTTGGTTTTCACGTTTGTTAAACTGGGTTCACACTTTATGCACAGGAGTTTTGTAAAGATTAATTAGCTGCTGTTTGTGGAGTATCATATAAATACTCTGGCTCACTGCAATAACCTCGCTCATTTCTCACACAGTGGAAGGTGTATGTTCATTTAAAGTGCCTCTGTGCACTCTCTGATCCCACACTGACTGTAACTGCTGCGAAGAAATGGGAATTTTTCTCATCGGCTCCCTAGTAATACACCCTGACATAATAGATCGAAATTACTCCAGAGATAAATATTCTGATTGCAAAGAAGTTCTTCTACTGTGATATTCATAAAATCAGGATGGTGATATCAAATAAATGCAATTAATTGATTTGAAACAGCGACCTTCAAATCTAGCTCTTTGAAAGGAAGGAATTTGAAGTTGTGTGGGGCACTGGGTAGGATTACTTGTCACGCTTATCTCAGAGTTGGCCATGCCAAGACACACACGGGTGACCTGAGGGGAGGATGGGACACCCTGATCCAGAATTCCCTTGCTCTGGTGGAGTTGGAGTCAGGCCCTTGCTGTAATAATAACACTTTTGCAGTTCACAGTATATTTAAATTGAATATTGTTTAGCTGCTGCTCATAATAACAACTTCTGGTTTTTTTCTTTGTTCCCTTTGTGACTTTTTGGAAGCACCGAATTGTTTAAGCAGAACTGCACCGTATCTTTATATTTGCATTAAGTTTTGGCCTCACAGCATTTGCTGGTAAGCATAATCAGAACTATCCTAGATGGTAGGAGTGTTCTCATGCCAAAAAATGACTGAGGCCACAACTCCAAATTCCACAGCAACCCAAAAAAGCCAGAATTATCTCAGTATTTGCTTTGCAAGGGATCATTTTTAGGTGTATCCAGAATTTTTAAGTGTATCCAGAGGTCATTCCCAACATACAGCCAGTGTTGGACCTCTTGATTCTGTACCTTTAAGGAAGCACAAAAGGTGGATGGGGTTTAAAAAAATTATTAATGGGTTTATTTATTTCTTTTGAACTACACATCCTGCTGCACATGGGACTGAGCTTTAGGGCTTCTGCCTAGTCCTGCCAAAGTCATCAGGAAGATTTTTCTGACTCCAGGAGGATTTGATTAAGGTCAATTTGATTCTTCTTACTCATCTGAGGTGGATAAACATCCTCAGAGGTGTGGAAGACAGGTTCCAGTTCTAGCCAGATACAGAACCTGAAAATTTGGGCATAGACCAGCAAGATGGGAGTGTGGGTCAAAAACTGCTTTGGAAACAGTTAAACTGATGCAAGACTTGGCTTAATTTGCCCTCACCCTTTCTCCAAGTCCATGGAGAGCCCTCTGCATCCCTCAGCTGTGTCACAAGTTCTCCTGGTGCTTCCCCCCAAGGATTGCTCAAGGTATTGCTAAAAAATAGTTGAGATAACACAGCTGACTTTGTACTGAAGTGGAAAAGGGGCACTTAAATGACTCATCAGCTGAATTCCTGGGCTTGGTGGGAACTCCCAGCAAGAGGAGCAGTAACTTTTAAAATAGCTCTAAAAAGAGGGAGACAGATTTAAGGTGACGTTTTGGAGACCTCTCAAGTGCATCAACCTGTACCCAGTGAGGTTAATGATGGGAGAGAGACAACAGGAACAGCAGTCTATACTTACATCTTAATTAATTTTGTGCATTAAGTCAATCAGGTTTTCTACAGCAATGCCAGAGTTTTCAAAGGTATTTATTGAAATGTGTTTTGGTTTTCCCCCAGCACCCTGAAATATTGAGAGGATGGGCCAAGGTCCCTCTGCTTGTCTGGAGCCAGAGTCACCTGCTAAACTCCCACCTAATTCTGTCCTTAGCAAGGCCAAAGATTGGCCAAGAAGCATCAAAATCAGCTAATTTTTTATAATTCTGTTTTTTAAAATTATTATTATTTTTTAATGTATATATAGGTTAAGGCCAAAAACTGGCTGAAGCATCTCAGTTAAAGAAATTAATAAAACCTTTCTGCAATTCTCCTGTTACCCCTAAATCAGCTTCATTTAGTGCTAAACCTTCCCTCCTCTTTGCTCCCCCCAAGTCATTTTTATTCTAATGCTGCAATAAATATTAATGCCTTTCCCAGATTTAACCACTTAAAAAAAATATATATATATATACATATATATATACACGTATATATGTATGTATGTATGTCTATCTGTATGTATAACAACCTACCCAATACTTCATGCAGGTACCCAGTTGCAGCTCAAATTTGACTGAAGGAACTCTGAAAAGGAGAAAAAGAGAGATGTTGTTCAACTGGAAAAAAAGGATAAAAATCCCTGTGTGCTCAGCTGAATGAAATTAAATCTAAATTTTGGGGTGATAGGAGGGAAATTGTCCCAGTGCAGCATATCCAGTGATCTCCAACAAACACCTTAGCAAAACAAACAGGAATTCTGCCACAATGTTTAAGTACTAAAACCAAACCCAGCACTTTCAGAAGTGAGCGAGGCAATTTTGTGATATCTTAAAGCAGCAAAATTCTCAGCATTTTGAGCAGCTCAGCACTTCCAGAAAGTCAAGGTACCTCTAAGACACCTCAGTGGGATCCCCCAAATTGCTGGGGTTAAATATCCAGGCTGGGCATCCCAGGCTCGGTGGGTCTGGATGTGTTTGGGGCAGAGCAGTCGGGGAGGATTGGAAATGTTCAGCTCTGCGGAAGATCAGGGAGGGGGAGTTTTGTCTTCTGTGGTTTTTTAATGGACATTGCACCCCTTGGCACGAATCAGCCCGGATTTAACTGGAATCCAGCTTCATTTTCATGTGTGCTGTTGGTTTGTGTTTGCTGGGGCTCTGAACCCTGATTTTCTGCAGGCATTTGGCAGAAAAAGGGGATTTTAGTTCCTTGCCATGCAGTGTTGCGGAGTTTGCTCGTGGATGCTGTTACATGAACATTTGGAATTTTTGCCTCTCTGTATCTGCCTTTTGGGGGTTGTGTCACCCACAATCCCCCAGGATCTGTACTCTTCCCAAAATCAGCCCAGCTGACACAGCAAGTTCTCTCCCAGACACCTTCCCCTGCTCATTTTCTTCATTCTTGAGTTCATATTGATCATTTTTCTCATCTCAATCAAAAGGGATGCAAGCATTAAAAAAATTTAAAAAGAAGCTGGCCATTTTCCTGCTGAATTAGTTTTATTTTTCCTTAGAAGTAACAAGTTGTGGATTTTTTTTTTTTTTGCAGTTTTCCTGCGGAATAATCAGGCAGCAGCTCATTGCTTTCCATGTAAAAGTTCCTTGCCTTGGTTCATTTTATAGTTTGGTTCCATTCCGGAGTCTTCCTTTACGCAGGCACATGTCCTAAAAGCTGTTTAAATATCTGCAAATATTCTTTTTTATACCTCTAAGAAGAGGGAAAGATAAAAAGGAGTGTTTGTGAGTAACATTTGTGCCTCAGATTCACCTGTGAATCTCTGAGGGTGCCGGCGTGCAGGGGATTTTTCCTTCTGAAAACATTTTTAGGTATAAAATCTCACCAAATCATTCATATAAAAGAGGTCACAGGTTTTAGCATGGACTCGACAGGACTTATTTAATAAAATATATTCAGTGCTGCTCCCAAGGCATGAAACTGTGTAGGATTTTTAGTTTGGAAGGAACGGGGGTGCCCAGGGCTCTGTTGGCAGAAGTTGCCCTCCGAGAGCTGCGCAGACACCTCTTTCCTGCTGAACCTCACTGTCCTGGTGAAGGGAGATCTGAAATGAGAAGGAAAAATGGAGAAAATAACACCCTCACTCTGAGAAAAGAAATATTTTAAAAATATCTAATATGTTTGTGAGAGATTTAAGGAAATAATAATTAAAAAATAGGACATTTTAATTGAAAATGGTCCCTGGCAGGGGGGATTTTGTGGCAGTGGTTTTGTATGGCACAATCTGGGTCTTTTTTTTGGGTGAGGATTTTGGAGGGGTTTTGTTTGTTCGAGCAACACATGAAAGGATCCAACCCATGGCTTTTTCTTTGTATTTTGGGGCAGATGGAGGAGAAATCTCGTGGTGGGAGTGGTGCAGAGAAAGTGTCACTAACAAGGGAGAGTGGATTTCTGTGTTATTGTCTTGTGCTGGGGCTGGTTTGGAGGGTGTTGTTGGTAAACCCAGGAAATATCCATCTTTCTCCTTTAAAGTTCTAATTCAAGGCATGAATGTGTGAGTTCTGAAGGGACTTAGGGACTGCGGTAAAAAATCGTTGTCATAGTAACAGAAAGGGAAATAGGCCTGGCTCACCTGGGACTTTAACTTACTGCAAAAGCAGATTTTTTTTTTTTTTCAAGGAAAGCACTCAGCAAGAGAAATAAATAAATAACTTGTTCTTTGTATTCGAAATAAATTCTTCAACTATTTATTTTTTCTTGTATCCAACTCTTTTTCCTTCTAAATCTATCTCAAAATCTTTGATTTATTTTTTTAATTGTAATTGTTGCAGTTAAATCCATCTTGTCTGACAAATAGAAACAGAAAGAATCACAGAGAATATTTTCACTTGCAACAGAGGATGCCAAAAAATTTCTTGCTTATGCCTTAATTTTGAAGACGTGCTTGTTTTGCTTTTAAGCCAACAACTGTGGCTTTTCACACAGTTTCTTTACCTCTGAAATTCCCAAATTTAATCAGAAAACAAAGGGGTGAATCCTCTCCTTCGTGGATGTGAGACAAAATTTGGTGGGAAAGCTTAGAGAAAAATTCCTGCTTAATATTTCTAAACTCTAAAATTTCCGTGCAGTGTTGGGTGAGTAACCCCAACAGGCTGGAGATTCAACTTGGGTACATGACAAGCTAAACTCTACAGAATAATAAACCATATGAAGATGGGTGTATGTGACAGGGCAAAAATAATTGGCACGAGAACTTTGTGGGATGTTAATGGGTTTATCTGCTCGGACAGCGTGAGCTGTCATGTTTCATGTGAGCTCGTGTTTTCCTTATGCTCCGTCAAAATGTAGGTAGGAATAATCTGGGCTCTTGGCAGTTCTGCTCCTCTGCTTTAGTGACTGGAATCTTCATCAGGAAAAACATCATCAGGATGAAACCTCATCAGATTCTTCTCTGAGCTGTGTTTGCTCCTGGGTTTTTAATACATTCCGAGTCATTCCAAGGCTTATCTGCCTCGGAGTTGCCCTGTTGGTTTTGTGGTTTCCACAATACCATTATCCTTCTACATTGTTTCATGGAAAATCCCTCCAGGCAGCCAAACAAAGACTTTGAATGTGAGGGAGAGATAAAGGAAGAGACTAAAATTGTGTGGTCAAACCTGCAGAGAGGGAGCGGGTGTAGATCAGAGGAGTTATGTTCACTTACACCACGGTGGATTTTAGTCACACTGGGTATACTTTACCTGTTGGTTTTTGTAAATTCTGTTTATCAGAGTTTGGTTTGTTTGTGTTTTGATAAGTTCTTGCAGTCCTGTATGATCCACTGTCATGTAAATCACTTCATGTGCATTTTAAACCAGAATATAACAACATGTTTTGCTGTGGTGAATAGAAGTGACGTGGTTCTTTATCTTTCCAGATTCTTCCTCAAATTTTTTCTCAAGTGCAATCAGAATTGCTTGAAAACAGCAGGAAACCCAAGAGATATGAGACGGTTCCAGGTAAGTCTTATATACATCAGCATTAACCTGTCTGCCTCTGCTCTTCTTTTCCTTTCCCCTCTCCTCTCTCCTACATCATTCCTAATAAATATGATGAACAGTCTATGATACGCTGTATCAGATAGTGTTAAAGTTTTTCTCCATTTGTTGTGTTCAAACCTTTTTTCCCCTTTTTTTTTCCTTCCCTCTTTTTCCACCCTGAGTCCCCAGGGGGAAGTGCTGTACTGTACCAACCAGCAGTGGATATTTGATTCGACACCCTCGGGCAAAGCACTCGCACATACAGCTGCCCACAGCAGGGATCGTGCTTGTGATATTTAGATGCCTCAGAATTTTTCAAAGTAGCTCTGTACGTGCTACACAAGCAATCTCCTCATTTCCTACCTCTTTCCCGGGTTTTTTTTTTTTTTGCTTTCTAACACTCTCACACCCTCCCTTCAGCTTCTTTAAAAAAAACCCCAACAAACCAAGAAGCCAAAATAGTGATGGTCACTTTAAGATCTCACAGCAAAAGCAACAAGCCTCCTGGGACCATGACCCAGCTGCTCTGCAGTGAAATCTGCCACTGGTTCCATCAGCCCTGTGGCTGATGGATTGTGAATTCCAGCTCACGGAAACAGTGGAGGAGGTGGAGTGTGGCAGAGGGGAGAGGAGAGGCAGGCATGGCTCTCATGCCCTCACCTTTTAGGCAGATCTGTTTAATCAACAGGAGGGTTTCACCTGTAGCTCAGCCCCTGTTAAAATGTCAAGGGAATGGTCCAGCTCTGACAGCCTGGATGTGCTGTCAGGTCACCTGGGAAGGGTGAGGAAAGTGGGGCTGGAGCTGACTCTGGGACAAGGTTGAGCCACAGGGATAAAATCAGGTGATCAGGCTGTACCCTAGATTTTCTGGGTGACCTTTGATCAGCCATTTTCCTCTCGTTTCATCTCTAATTCCAAATGGGGTTGCTCACCTTGGTGAAACTCTGTGGTCCTGATCCAAGAGAGCCTTGGAGGAAGTCCATGAATCCTTTGCCAGCCAGAGCCTCCAAAATTCACTGATGGAACCCAGGACCACTCTCAAAAATGCTGCTTGTTCTCATCATTATTGTGCCTTCACTGTCTGACATCCCTGATGAAAATTGGATTTTAGCTCACTGGGGGATATGTGGTTTTCCCGTAGATCCTTGACATGGGAAGGTGACATCCTCAGGTTTGGCACTTGATGTTTCGTTGCTTCATGTTTCATGCCTCGTGTTCACTTGTATCAGTTTCTTCATTTATAAATGGAGTTAAAACTCCACAGGAGTTCACAGAGGTGCCTCAGACTTTCCATCAAAACATGTTCTCATAGAAAAAGTGATTTTTATTTTTCTCCTGCTTCTGCTAGCAATGAAAAATTCAATAATTTAAAAAAAAAGGTTTCAACTTTTACGAGAAATCCTGCAAAATAAAAGCATCTGAAAGCTCAGAAAAAATTAAAGAAATGCAGGCAAAAAAACCCAAAAAACATTTATTAGCTTTTTGTTTGGAGCACAAAGAAATTTAAAGAAAAATTCCTGACCAATCTAATTTTTTTCACCAGTAGTTTAAAGAGACTGCAGTGACTTCTTCACTCTGTGTTTTTTAGAGATGATAAGACATGAGGAAAAAAGAGGTGCTCATTGTTAGGGAATTTATACTGAGTTTTTTTTTCAAGTGGCAATTTCCATAAAGAAAAAACAGCAATTAGTTATCATCTGCCAAGACTGCTAAAAAATCTGGAAAGCAAAAGAAAACCTCTTTACAGCATGTAAACAGATCTTGTTGGCTCTTGGAGCGAGCGAGAAGAGCTGATTGTGGAATGTCAGGAAACATAAATAGTCTCCTTTTTGGGGGGGGGTTTGTTCTGAGTTCGTAAAAAATCGTGCCCAGGGCTCTCCTGATTAACACCTGGGGACCTGAGGCACGGCCATAATACACAGAATATTGGTTGTAACTGCCAAAAGGGAAATTTCGGACCCACACCGGAATACCGAAGAAATTCAGCTCTGATTTCAAACCCATGCTGGCTACTCCCAAAAAATCCTCAAATCCTTGATTTCCATCAGGTGCTGAGCTGCAGGAGGAGTTCGGATCTAATTTTTTGGGGGGGGCAGAAATCTCTCTGTGGTCTCAGCATTGTTCTTGGTGTCACCTCACCCAAATGGGGATGTGATAGAGCTCAACAGCCTCAGATGTCCAGGGAAACCTTAAACAGGGAAACTGGACTAAATCTTGCAGGACAGTGTGGATGGGGATGGAATTCCTTCACTCCTCAGCCCATCCACCTGGCAGCTGTCCTGTACGGGAGAGAGCCTGGCCTTGCTTTTGGTCTCTGTACCAAAACCAACACTTTATTGAGGAGAATGAGCTGGGATAGACTCCTCAGCTGGGTTTTCTGCCTCGGAACATGCCAAGCTGGGAAAACAGAGCCAAGTGAACCTCCAGGGTTCTGTTTCTCAGGGATAACTTCAACAACTCCTGCGCTTTCAGTCCATGGGAGTAAGTTGCCTTTGAGTCTCAGTGTGAGAACTCAGTTCAAGCCTCCAAATTAATCAAGATCAGGCTTTAAAACCACTAAGTTCAGTTTACTTTTTATCAACCCCCCAAAAATGTCAACCTTTTCTCAGAGTTACAGAACTGAAACCTTTGAGACAAATTGCAGAATTCTTGAGGTTTTGAGTGAGAGCAGGATCTTCATTCAGACTCGTTCAAAGCTGGACACGTGGGTTGCTGAGCTTTGTTCTGGGCTGCAGAGGTCAGTGTGGATAAAAAAAGATACAAAAAGTGGCTCAAATTGCTAAAATTTGACACTTTGGGAATAACAAAGCTCCGTGTTCCAAAGCAAATTAGCCATGATGAACAGTAAGGACAATAAGCAAAGACAGCTTGTTTTCTGCCTGCCTGCTGGTTTCTAAGGATAGCATCATTACTTCCCTGAACATAAGCAAAGTTAGGAGTGCTCTTGAACATTCCAGTGGCTTCCAGACCCTTCTTTTATTTTTGGTTGATTTCTTTTTGTGTTTGTTGAGTTTTCTGTTTCAAAATTTTGACAAATTCTTTTTGCCTGCTGCTTGTTGGACATGGTCAATCAGCAACCCTGAGAGTCAAAAGTGGGGAAAAAAATGACTTTAAAATATTAGTGGTCTGTTTGCACACTGTGGAAGTGTTAATTTTCATTTAAATCATTAAGATATTCACCAGACAAAGTGCAGAGTTGTTTATTAGGTTTGAAGGGACAGTTGTGCATCCTGCCAGTACAGGAACATGTAAGCAGAGTAAAAGCAGGATCAAAAACCACAGTGCAGTAGGGTGGTTTATTCATTTCATTATTTAATTCATCGTGTTTCAGTCTTGGGCCCTATCTAAAACCTCTCCTGTTTTTCCCCCAATAAATTATTTGTACAGCTGTTGTTATTAAGTCCCTCCTTTTCCAGACCCTTCCAAGCACTTCACTTTCCCTGTGCAAACAGAATTCTGCAGCAATGCTCATCTAAGTGTATTTTAATTCCTACCTGTGTTCCTCTGCAGAACCAAATATTTTCATTTTCAATGGAGTAGTGCGTGTCAAACCTCCAGGAGACATCAAGATACTCCTTTCCTTCTGTGGTTATTAAAACAGCAGAGAGAATCCTTCTATCAAAATTCTCATTGAATCACTGCTGAAACCTGGGCCTGGAAGGGTCTCATCAAACACCATTTGTGCTCTTTAATGGAGCCTGAATGAAGGCCCAGACCCGAGGCTTTGTTGTTAAGACACAAATACAAATAAGAGACATGGGCATAGTGCCTTACAATGCATCCTGTTGAGTCTTCCAGCACGGAGGGGTGGTTACTCTTGGCTGGAAAAGTGTCAGTTAATGCTTCTGATTAGAGGTGGGTGTGAAGCTGCGCAGTTCGGGCTTGGTTTGGCTCAGCCCCAAAGTTCCAAGGCACTGGCATCCAGTGTCCAAGCCTGGCCTCAGCCTCACTTCCAGATCCATTAGAAGATTTAGATATTTTATACTATACTGGTAATATGTAAAGCTAAATTAAATGTTAGGTTTCACTTGTACCGTTAAAAAAAAAGGGGGGGGGAGAGAAAAGGGAGGAAAGGTTACATTAACACTGCATTGTAAATTTAATGCAGCTCCAGATGCCTGAAGAGCCGTGGTTTTCTATTATAATTCTTCAGTTTGGAGAGCAACACCAGCTGCTTTGTGATCACGTCGACTATTTGAAATTTGCTTTGATATTAAGTAGAGCTTCAGAATACAATGGAAATCTCTTGCCTTTTTTTTTAACCAAATGCAATGATTTTGTGCTGTTGAAAACCATGTTTTACCTCAAAAGTTAAGGAATGTGTGATCGTTATTTTAATGGGGATTTTTCCCCTGTAGTAACATGATTTTATTGTGAATCACTATTTCAGTGTCTGTCAGTGGCTAAAGCAGGGAAAGAGAATCTTCCTAGAACTAAAGGAAAGGGAATATTTTTAGGACTAAGAGAAATTTTCATAGTTACTTGATGGCTGCCCAAAAGCCACAGAGATCAAGTAATATGTCCTCGTGAATTTAACTGAAGCAAGTATTGGTTATTTATCAATTAAAGTATTTCCAAGTAAAGCTAATGGGTGGAAAACTGGGCCAAAAAGCATCCTAAAATCACCTATTCAAACATAGGGTTTGAGTTCAGCTCCTCTGCAAATTGAGTTTACAGAGGTTTTGTTAGGCAGGGCTGTGTTCTCAGTGAGGGATTCTCCAAGGAATGGAACTTAAAATAAAAAAATAAAATAAAAACAATGCCCTCTATTTAATGAGGAATTCTCCTGCAGAACTTGATTGAAGCCCAATGATACTTTAATGGTAATGACCGGTGTGTAAAGGGGGACAATAATTCTGTGGAATTAAGATGAGGCTGTTCAGCTGAAATGCTTCAGCTGAGACCTGGTGCTCACACATTAGGCTCCTGTTGATTGGGAATTCTGCTTCCTCCAGGAGCACAGTGAATAAACAGGTCCTGCGGTGCCAGGGAGGGGTATGAGGCAGCAGAAATTGGTACTAACAGTGGTCAGCTTTGAACCAATGGCCTTTTTTAGGAGCAAAAAGAGAAAGGTCAGTAATTGCCCTCTGTTTTCAGCAGAAAACATGACATGGAATGTTTCCTGGCAGGTACCCCCGCTCCTCTAGATGCTCTAGGGAGGAAGAGAAAGGAAAAATAACAAGGTGCATCCCTGGGGAGGTTTCCTTCCTGACCTCGGAGTGGTTGGATCAGTTCATCATCAGGCACGTGAGCAAAGCTGGCTGGGGCTGGGAATTCACCCAGCTTGCTCTAATCCAGAGCTCTGAGGGGTCTGTGTCACTCAGGGAAGTGGAAAATGATTAAGAGGGGTGGGATGATAATGGGAGTTAGGAATGTCGGCTGTAGGAAGCAAAAAGGATAGCAAGGATAAAACACAACTGCTCTAAATCGAAATCCTGCTCAGGCTGATGAGGAAGGAATGTGCCAGAGAGAGACCCCCGTGGTCAGGCTGGGATATGGATAGGGATCACTGAACTGCTGTTAGACGTGAATACTACATGGAATAATCATTATGGGGGACTAATTTCCCAGGTATAGATTGCAAAACAAATGTAGCTGGTGTCAGCAGAGCCTGGGCCTGTTACTGGGGGGACAGATTTCTTCATCAGGTACTGACTGACCCAACAAAAGGTGATGTTATTTTAGATTCTGTGTGAGTAAGGGGTGGACTGACTCAATTGCAAGGGAAAAAGTACTCAAGGAGCTTAATGTGCTCAGATCTGAAGGCCGAATATCCATGGGGAAAGAGTTCCCAGAGTGATGTCTCATCCACTAAAAACAAACCACAGATGAGATCCACTCTGTCTCACACTTCCAGCAGAAAGGAGGGGGATTTATAGCATTGTACCCCACTGATTTCTTGTTTGGGTGCAATACACTGGATTAACTACAGTCAAAAGAGACCAAAATGACATTGGAACAGGTGCAGGAGTGGGTCATTAAGGGGACAGGGGCTGGACAAGAGCTTGGCTCAAATACTTGCCCTGAGGAGGGATGGAACTGCTCTCTGAAATTACTCTCAGGTAGGTCAGGAAGGGAAATAATAATTTTAAAGCTAATGTTAAGTATAAACTGACTAGGAATAAATTTAGGCTGTAAGCCATAAATTTCCTCACCATCAGGCTTTAAAATAAGATGAGTGTCAAAGGTAGAAGGTGGAAATGGTAGAAGATGATTTTATGAAAGCAGCTCCATGGTTTGGTTGTGGATAATAGCAGGAGACAAGGTGTTGATGACCCAGGAGTGGTGTCCAGGCCCTGTGTCCCAAGAACCTTCAGAGACCTTGGAGTGATTGCCAAGTGCCCAGTTTGCTCTGCCAGCCCCTGGGTTGCAGGCTCAGGGTCTCAGGGAGGATTTCCCAAAGAATTCCATGCAAGTTTTGAGCAGAGTGATGCTGGCATTTTTCACATTGTTTATTTTATTCCTAATCCAACTCTGAAGCAAACCCATCATATCCAGGCTCTCCTCCTGTGTTACTCCCTCAACCAAAATTCCTGTTGACATCAATGGGAGCCCCGTCCAAGTTCAGGCAGCAGGATGAGGCCTGACATCTTTCCTTCCACTCAGCTGGAAAATAATAATAATAATAATAATGATGATAATTTTTTTAATCCTCATAGTAGGTTTTTTTTCTGAAAAGTTAAAATAACATGGTGCTGTGACTAGAGAGTTATAAGGGAAAGTGCATCAGGAATGCAATATTGTTTCCAGATGTACAATGTCATAAAGAATTTTTTCCACACTTGGAATGGTAACAGGAATTTTTTGAGAGAGATCATTTACACAGTGATGAGATATGTTACATGCAAGTAAATGCCTGTATGCCTGGAATGTTTGTACCATATGTCTAAATAGGTGTCTGTGACTGATACAGATTTTATATCTAGGGATGTGAATGGATTTGCATATCTGTGATTTGAAGAGCAGCACACTTTAGCATATAAAAATACTGATACAACATCAGTGGGGGAGAGAAATTGGTAGTACCCAGGTGAAGGTTTGTAAAGAAACACAACCGCCTGAGCTGTGCAGGGAGGTGAAGGAGGGGCAGTGCAGCTCAGAGAAGCCGAGTTTAATGTGCTAAAGACACTTTGTCTGGATGTCACAGGAGGTGAACCCTCCCTGTGGGTTCTGAGCAGGGATTGCATTACAGAAATCCACCTGGGAAACAAAAATAATGTGGAGATACAGCTCCGGCATTTCTCCAGGACTGTTGGGGAATTGCTGGTTTACGGCTGTGGCCTCTCAGCTGATAACAAGACCTTTGCAGATTGGCAGGGAGAACCTCAAGGACTGTGAAAACACAGCTTAGAATCCTGTAATTCCCTCAGTGTTCTGACGGAGATGAGATCTGTGTTTGGAAGGATGAAAGAATAACACATTGCCCTCTCTCTTTCTTTCTTGCTTGCTGTCCTCTGAAACCCCAGCAGAGGCGACAATTTGGTCCAGCTGTTGTGTGGCACAAAATCATTAGTTTTTGTGCTCTGTGTACCCAAATTTGGCCCTCAACCTCAATTACCAGAATCCATGGCCTACCTGACCTATTTTATTGTTCTCAGATCATTCCCTTTGGATTAAATCTTGCATTAACAAATGGTTTTAGGTAAAAGATCATCCACCAAGAATAGGCAAAGAAGCCAAATTATCATACACAAGAAGTGGTGCCATCAGGGCAGGAAAAGAAAAACTCACCAGAACCATTTGCCAGTGCTGTGGGCAAAAATGAGAATTCAAATCTCCAGGGAAGTTTGCACATCACCTTTCATCAGCACTAAATACAGGGGTATTTAAAAAAGAGCTTGGACTGGTTTACAACACTGGGAGAACAAGTGTTGTTGATGAATACGTGTTCAGGAGGGTATTGGCAAAAATGCATAGAAATGGTTAACAAGGTAATGGTAAGAAATGTTGACCTTGATTTGTTTAGCTAAGATGTAAAGATTTTTGAAGGTCAAAGGTGTCCTTGTGTAGTGTTTTGGAGTCTAACTGTGTCTGACCCTCTAACATTAAGCTGCTGTGGCCTGCAGTTTTGAAGAGTGAAGCAAACCAGGGGGAAAGAGGGAAGGGGGAGAGAACAGGAAATGGAGTGAGGTGTTTCAGGAAGTTGTCAGGAGTTGACTGATTGATTCCAGATGGAAAGGGTCACCCTTCATGACCCAGGAAATACTCACTGGGGGAAAGCAGTTGGCTCGTGAAAGGGAAGGGCCTGGGAGTTAAGAGACCATGGTGGAATGCACATTCCTCCTACTTTTATCCATAAAACACTGGTTTTTAATCTCCAGTATAAAACAATTGTATTGTGATCCCATCAGGCAGGAGGGAATGGCTGGGGCAAAGTGAAGAAGTTCAGTCATTTTGATGTCCACAATCTCACGTGTCCTTTCTCCACACTGTGGATGAGGAGTTGGGTGATGGTGGTGTAGCAATGGCAATGGTCTCTGCTGAGATTCAGGTTACAGCAAAAAAGGTCTCAAATATTGAGAAGCTTCTGCTCCAGATCTGAACTTTGCATCTCATCCTGTCCCCAAGAATTCTGTGTTTATTCACCCTGGGTTCCAGCTGGTGACAGGCCAAGTGGCTCTGGCCCTCCTGTCATGGATGGGAGAGGTGGATAAAAATGGAACCATGCTTGGAGAGGTCTAGAAGTGCATCTTCCATTCCTGCTGGCTCAGGGAGCAGAGGCTGCTCAGCACGTGTCTTCTGGGCTGGTTCTTGCCATTACTCTGCCGTTGCTGTCGGGGTCTCTACATCTTCTGCCAAAGTGTGGCTCTTGTGTTGTGCACAACCCAAACACCGACCTCTGCTCTGGGACCAGGGACAGGACTCAGGGAAGGGCTGGAGCTGTGTCAGGGAGGGTCAGGCTGGATATCAGGGAAAGGTTCTTCCCCCAGAGGGTGCTGGGCCCTGCCCAGGCTCCCCAGGGAACGGGCACGGCCCCGAGGCTGCCAGAGCTCCAGGAGCGTTGGGACACCGCTCCCAGGGATGCACAGGGTGGGATTTTGACATTTCTATGTAGGGCCAGGAGCTGGATCAAGGATCCTGGAGGGTCCATTTCCACTCAGGATCTTCCATGATTCTGTTCTGTGTGTGAACAGTTGAAGACTGCCTCTCTTCTCTCTTCCTGAGAGCATATGGGTGTGTATTTATCCCACTCGTGTAAGTGAGCTCAGAGATGTCTCTATTCCGTACTGTAACTGTATATACAAGACACACTTTTTATTTACATTTGGTTGCAATTTAAACACTTGTCGTAAATATTTCAGGCACTGGAATAATTCAGGCCTATTCCCCTGTTGCCACAGTGTGCTCTGCGCTGGCCAGTGAGAAATTAAAATTTATTTCCATTGTTTAAGGGAAAATAATGAAGTGCATCTGAGTGGGCTCAGCTATGTCATGCGGGAAATGTTCCCTTTGGATGGAGTCGCACCCCACCCTAATGGGAATGAGGAAATCAGTTGGCACACAAAAGGAACACATTCTGTGACAAGAATGCTTGAGAAGTATAAGAGTACAGGATGACAAGAGCCTTTTGGAATGAATTAGAGTTGTCTCAAGAAAGAAAGTATTCCTTAAGCTCGCCTAAGCCTGGGGAGGGCAAGGTCTCTCCTGCTCTGTGCTGGATAGAGTTTTATCAACAATTAGAGCTTGACATTCTCTTACCTCCGCTGTGACAGTTGAGGCTGTGAGAATCCATGAACACATCCAGGGTTTGACTCTCCGTGGCTGTACATTACTGTAGGTGTGGCAGTGGGATGGAATTAAGCTCATTTACCCCAACTAATTGTCAGAACCACTCAATCGGAGGGCATCATCTTTCAGAAGTTAAAACACTGTTTGTTTTTCCCAGAAGTTTGTGGTTTGAAGTCACACATATTTCTGGGTTGATGGGATTTAGAGCTTTGGATATTGTAAAAACTAAAGTGGGATTAATTAACATATGCAGTTGCTTCCTCTAAGAATTCAAATTGGAGCCCAGTCGTGGAGGTTGAGGTTTAAAACCTGCTGCTCGCTTTGGGGTGCTCAGGCTCAGATGATTTTCAGGAGGTGCTGTGCATTCATATGTAAAAACCAAACCTGATATTAGGTCCTGTTTTCATGGAGTTTCCATCCTGCAGGAGCTGGGTCATTATACAGTGAGGCCTCTATACAGCCCACCGGATGCTGTGGTAAATGCAATTAATGCGCTGAATGACGGTTGAAAATATTTTCTCCCCTTCTTTTAAACCCCTGCAGGGTGTGCTGCCATTTTGCAAAACAAGGGTTTAACTGAACTGAATAATTAATCCTTAACAAGTTGAATTTCGAATGAATTTTTTTACCTGGCTGTTTTTTGCTTCTCTTTCTAAATATCCAGGTGGTGCTATCGACAACAGTGAACGTGGATGGGCATGTGCTGGCAGTGTCTGACAACATGTTTGTGCACAACAACTCCAAGCACGGGCGGAGAGCAAGGAGGCTTGACCCCTCGGAAGGTGGGAGTTTTGTCTGGAGAACAGAGCAGAAATTACCCATTCTTCCATTTCTGTTTGTTTTCAGGAGGGAAGGAGAGCTAAGGGGGAACTGCGGAGCCTCAGGGGGTTTAGGGGAGGCAGAGGCAGGAAAACAGTGTCTACTGCATGCAAAATATGATCCTCCTCACATGTGAGGGACTGGCTCCCCACCCCCCTGCAATTTATTAATTAGTATGTACTGCGAAGATGAAAAACACAGAAACACCAAGTATTATCTAAATTTCAGCCCTCTCATTTAGCTGGGATAGATTTGATTTCAGGCAAATTAGGCAAGATGACATCTTAGTTAAACAGAGCTGTTCCAGCACAAGATGTGTATGAAAAAGTGTCACTGGTTCCCTTAAACAAACTGTGCACGGAGCCTAACGATGCGCAGAGGGAGCTGACACTAATTGATGTGAGTTTGTTTGGCTAAGCCAGACTCATGGCCAGCTCCAGGATGGGTTGGGGACTGTATTCAAGCAATTACAAACCCTCGTATCTGTTAAGTTTCAAAACGTTCGGCCCTTCCTCTCCCTCTTCATTCCCAAAACATTCCACCTCCCTCACACAGACAGTGCTTGAAAATGACTGGAAAATGCTGGAAAATGCTATCAGTGCCTGCTTTTCCCTCTCCTGCAGCCACTGAAAGTGAGAAGAGCTGGTGATGTTAGTAGAAAAGACAAGCAAGGATATTATTTCATTATAATGTTTTGCTGCCCCACTTCTTAACTGTGCCCTGTATCAACCTAAAAGAAGAATTAATGAACTGGAAGAAAATGATTGAATCAGTAAAGAATTCGGAGTGGTGTTAATTCTCCCCCAGCGGGCAGTGAAATGGTAGAAGGAAAATCCCAGGATTCCTAGCCTAGGAAGCCATCCAGTTTTTCCTTGACTGATTGGATGTGATTGACTGGCTGTTCAAAGGAGTCTCATGTTTTTGGAGCACTGCCAAAGTTCCCCTCCACCTCTGACCCTGTCAACATTGGGAATGGAGTGATGGATTGACTTTGGTTATGGCCTGGAAACCATATTGGGTTCCTGATGGGATGCATAGTCCAGAGGCCTTGAACATATGGAAGAGAGAAATAAAAAAAAAATTGGCTCTATAAAATCAAGAAAATTATTAGAAATTGTCTCCTGATATGAATTGGAGGAGACATTTGATATTCCCATATCTTTTTTCACCCATTGATAAACTTAATGAATATGACTCTACCTTTTTTCCTGCAGGGTTTGTGTTTATGGGATCATATGCTAATGAGTGGGTGTTATTTTGGTTTTTTAAGCAGCCTCTGTACAATCATTTAATCGTTTCGTTTTTACACCCACTACAGTTGGCCTATTAGGCTTTAATGACACGATGTTAAGTGCCAGTAATGAATAGGCAAGTAATTAACACTTGCAAGGCAGAAAACACTCCTTTATTTATTTATCAGCATGCTGAGGTTTGTGGAGTGGTGAGCAGCCTTCATGGGTGAATGGCTGGAGGGGACTTGTCCTAGGCCTCTGCCAGCAGTGGGAATTCAGGAATTCCCAGGTGTGGATGGGTGGAGCTGCTCTTAGCTGCAGTTTTGCATCACTTGGGATGTTTGATGCTCACAGGATTTACACCCAGGCCTGCAAACAGCCTCAAAGCTGTCCAGGGGATAAAAAACCGACACCTTAAAGTGACGTTTTGATGTTGTTTTTGTTCTGTGCAGCCACGCCCTGCATCAAAGCCATCAGCCCGAGCGAGGGGTGGACCACGGGGGGAGCCATGGTGATCATCATCGGGGACAACTTCTTCGATGGGCTGCAGGTGGTGTTTGGGACCATGCTGGTATGGAGTGAGGTGGGTACAGCTGCCCCCCTGCCCTGGAGCTGGGGAAGCTTCCCTTTTCTAAGGAGGAATGGGGTTAATTCCAGTTCCTGTTCCGTGGTGGTGTGTGAGATGGGACATAAAAACCTGTGTGAAGGGAACTCATGGAATGTGTTTTCCTTGCTGTGTGATATTATTGAGTGATACCCAGAATGGAACTAAACAATTCTAGGCATCTATAAAATCAAAGAAATTATTAGAAATTGTCTCCTGATATGAGCTGAAGGAGACATTTGATATTCCCATATCTTTTTTTACCCATTGATGAACTTAATGGGTGTTACTGTACCTATTTTCCACAGGATTTATTATTTACACAGGTTTATTTACATAAGCAAAGGCGGAGAAATAAAGAAAGGGTATGAGTTTGGGAAGAAGAAAAATATCCATCTGGGCCCAGGAATAAGCCATCAATTAACCAATGGGCTTAACAGCACAAGTTTCTTGATGACAATTTATCCCAAAACGTGTGATCCTCTCCTGGAGGCCAGGAACTAACCCAGGTGTATCCCTCTGCTGATCTGTAGTGATAATAAAGAGTTTCTACTGAGGTCTGTAATGGCAGGACAAGGGGGAATGGTTTGAAACTGAATAAGGGTAGAGTTGGAGATGAGGATGACATTTTTTTATCGTGAGGCCCGGCGTAGGTTGCCCAGGGAAGCTGTGGCCACGACATCCCTGGAAGTGTCCAGGGTTGGACAGGACTTGGAGCAACCTGGGATAGAAGAAGGTGTCCACTGGGGGTGGGACTGGATGATCCTTAAGGTCCTTCCAATCCAAACTTTTCTGTTATTTACTCATGAAGTGAAGAATAGAACAGACACCTGACGGTGCCTCTCCTGTTGCCATTCCCAGCTGATCACACCTCATGCCATCCGCGTCCAGACGCCTCCCCGGCACATTCCTGGCGTGGTGGAGGTGACATTATCCTACAAATCCAAACAGTTCTGCAAAGGAGCACCGGGCAGGTTCATTTACACAGGTGGGTGCCTGGGATTTGGGCTGCAGGAGCTGTGTTGGTGATTGGTATTGACAACCCTTGGTTTGATTGATTGATTGATTGATTGATTGATTTGTTTACCCTCTTGCTCTTCCAAGGCCACTCTGGCAGTGGTGACATTTGGGTGTGTGAGGAGGTGGTTTCATAAGGCATTTTTACTGCACATTAATATTTTTCCCAACTGCTGTCACAACATGGGTCTGCCTACAGAATACGCAACCAAATATTTATGTTCAACCTGATTGAACATTTCTGAGCTTTTCTCTCTTTTTTTTTTGGAAAGAGTCACACTAAGACAGATTGTTTGAAGAAGAAAATGACGAACTGTTGGAAAGATGAATATAAAAATTAGCTATACATTTCAAGGGCAAATCTAACGGCACCGTGAGGCTGTTGTGGGAGCTCATCCGTGTCCTGTAATGTGTCTTTATATTGGGCTCCTGCAAAGTGTGCTGTGCTGGCACTGCTGCACTTCTGGGGCTCTCAGCATTTCCACTCCAAAGTGCTCTCACTCAGGGTGCTGCAGCCCAGCCATCAACCTCCTCTCATCGCCAAAATGGGACGTGTGGACTTTTCCATAAGGTTCCCACATGGAAAACTGCCTCTCAAAGTGAAGCCAGCAGGGTTCTGTAGACATGTAACGATGTTCTGGAGAGTACAGCAAAAACCCAGAGAAATGGCTCATTGGAGGGGAATGGCAGCTGCTGAACCAACTTTAGCAGTTGAAGTGAGAGATAAAATACTAAAAGTGAGAGATAAAAGCCTATCTTTAAATCACCACAACCAAACATTTAGTCCCCATGTGTGCCTTCATCTGGTGAGGATACAGGTTGCACACACATCCCTGTTCTGAGCTGCTTTCCTTTCATCAGTTGCTGCTGGAATAATACGACATTTGTTCTCTGCTGCTAATCTTGCTGTAGCCTCATATTTTGCTTTTAATACAACACAAATTCAAATTCTCTGCTGCTGTAAGTGGTTCCATTATAGTTCCCTTGGCTTTAATAACACACCAGTTTATGCCAGCTGAGGGCACGTCTTGTAGGCTTTCCTAGCTCAGCTTTGATCACAGCTCTGCATTTACTTTGTCACAGAGATGCTAACCTGGAAATGTGTATATCAGGGAGATTTGGAACATAATTTTCCTTGCTGAGAAGAAATCCTCCAGGGGTTACCTTGTCAGAGCAAAGCAATATAAAATCATCTGTGGGAAAGGCTGGGCTCTGGGCTGTGCTGTATCCGCCTCCGTGCCAGGATCCAGGGACGGGAAGGTGCTGGTTTGCTAAATCTTGTAAGGAAATTGGAGGTCTTGTTGTCTGCTTGTGAGAAACAACACTTACAAGGATGCAGAGAGCTCTTTAAATTGGGAGCGTTCCCTTGGACAGAAAAAGCTGAGGTGACAAAGCATTTCCTGCTGTCACTGCTTTAGCCTGTGAGAGACACAAGGAAAAAGAGACTTCCAGGATCTGAAGAGGCTGACAGGAAAACCAGAGAGGGACTCTTCATCAGGAACTGTAGTGACAGGACAAGGAGTAATGGGTTCGAACTGCAAGAGGGGAAATTGAGATGAGATTTACAGAAGAAATATCTCCCAGTGGGGATGCTGAGGCCCTCGCACAGGGTGCCCAGAGGAGCCTCATCCCTGGGAGTGTCCAAGGCCAGGTTGGAGAGGGCTTGGAGCATCCAGGACTAGTGGAAGGTGTTCCTGCCCATGGCAGCAGGGTAGAACAAGATGGTTTTTAAGGTCCCTTCCAACCCAAACCATTCCATGGTTCCATGATTCAAACTTTAGGCCACAAGTGCCTTTCCTCTGTTAACATATTAGAGGTTGGGTGTTCCACTGCAAACACTGTTCTCACTCTGCCTCAGTTTTATGTGTTCAGGATAATTCTAGAGATGTCAAGACTTTGATTCTCCTGTTTTCCCTGTGCTCTGCTTTGTGGGGTGAATCTAAGGTGAGCTGCAGAGCTGTGCTGAGGTCCTTGGATGTGGCCCTTTCCCGCATCTCCAGGGTGGTATCAGCACGAGCTGCTGCCATTGGGGTAAATCGCGCAGATCTTCACAACATCCTCCTCCTGCAGCAGTCTGATGTGCTTTGATGTGGGGTGAGATAATTAATACTTTCCATGTCAGCACTGTACCGGGTGGGTGTCACAGCTGGGCCCTGCAGAGAGCGGCTGAGCTGCCGCTGCAGCTCTGGCAGACGCAGCCAAGTGTCGTGGCAAAACTTGCGCAGCTGTGAGAATTCTTTTTCCCCTCCTATTCCAGCGAGTCAGAATAGCTGTGTTTAAGATGAAAACACAGGTTTTGAAGGGTAAAGAACATCAAAGAGGAAGCACTGTCCAGACTCTGTTTGAGCCTCGCATAAATGAAGTCAGGTAGTTGGTGACACATTTAGATCCCTCCCTCCTCTTATACAACAAATCTGTTGTTGAAACAGCCATGCTAGGGAGAGGTTTACAGGCTCACTGATGATTTAGTTTATTCTCTTGGTGGCTTCTCTTTTTGTGCATACATTATATCATGCCATGCCCAACCTTTTAAACTATGTTTTGGGAAGTTCAAGTGACCCCTTGAGCCTGAAACTCTGGATTTGAGGGTTGCCAAAGGGATTTTGTACCTGAGTCCGTTTTCTGAGGTGTTTCATTTCAGGTATCTGATTTCTAGGAAATAATGACCAGCCTGCTTGTGTGTCAGACCCCTTTATGGTCTCTGAATCCATGAACCCCAAAGCATTTGGATATAATTCTGGTGTATTTCTATGTAACACACGCATAAATCACTCCTGACCCAGCAGCTCTTTCCTCAGTGGAAGTGGGATTGTGGGGAAGCTGCTTGAACTTGCTGGTGGATTCTCCATCTTTGGCCTCCAGCTGGGAAGGTGTCATTTACTCCTCCAAATACTTGATGTTGGTTTTTAGCAGGATTTCACGACAGAGATATTTTTGTTCCATTAATAAGTAAAACCAGTAGTGGGCAATTTTGTTGCAGGCTGTACAGAAAACCTTTGTGCTGAAAGACATAATGTATGCATTGATTCAGGATGGCTGAGTCCTGAGAACAATTCAGCATTGTTGGGAAATGATTTGCTGCTGTTAATCTATCAGGATGAAAATGTCCATGTCAATCCACTGGAAAAATGTTTGTTGAGTAACAGCTAGCTTCTTCTTCCTGAATTAGCATTTAGCATATTCCCATTAGCTATTTTTAGTAACTTTATATATATATATATATATATTTGAATTCCTATATATTTCACATTTCTTTAGCTTTAGATACATAACTTAAATGAATAGATTTGTGATCAAGAAGAGGAATGACACATAATAACGATGTTTAGGCTCTTGAGAGAATTGGCCTCTAATTCCCAGGATTATTGGCAAAATAACCCACTCCCCAAAAAACCCCTCTTCCTAAACGGGATGTAGATTCTGTGGCAGTTGAAATGTGTATTATTAAACTCCTTAAGCAAACCAGAATGGCTCCCAGTGGAGAGCAAAGACATTCTAAGTATAGCCAAGACTAAATTCTCAGGTCTGGGTTTTCCCTGCTCAATTCCCACTCGATTATCTCCTGTAATATTTAAACTTCATGCCATGCCATAATTATTTAATAAAAAGTAAATATAAAATGTATCTCAGTGGAGAATGTGACCTTTTACCTTCATGTTGTTATACCAAAGGCAGGCAGGGATAAACAGGGAACCTGGATCACTGTAAAAGTCTGTCTCACTTGATGGATTCATTCTCCTGCTGCAGGAGATGGTTGTCCTGTGAGGTGCTCAGGATATTTTGGATGATTCAATAAAAGCCATCAGCATCTCTTGCAAGCAGAGGTTTTCAGATGTGCTAGTGCCGCCAATTATTTAAAAAATTAAATTTTTTTTTCCCCAAAATGAACCACAAATGGTGCAAGAGGGTCTAAGCTAGCACTGAGTGAGGGTAGTGCTAAAGGACTTACATACGTTACTTATTAAATGTGTCATGAAATTCTTTGCAGGATCCTCAGCATCAATGTGTCGTTTGTCTTAAAATGTACATTCTGAAGAACAAGGAAATTCAAAGAAAACCATCCCTGTAACTGTGCTGGTGCACAGTGGCACTGCTGAGGTGTTGGAGGCAGGCAGAGCCCGAGCACACAGAATGCTGCGAGCTGAATTCTGGGTTCTGCACCAATTTAAATTGGAGTTTGAATAATCAGGAATTCGATTATTATTGCTGTGATTTCCTGGCAGAGACTATGAAAATGTCTGAAGTTTTCTGAAATCATCAGCGATGCCAGTAGGGCTCTGCCAGCTATTGCTAACTGAGGATCTGGGTCAAAATATCCTGGTTTATCCACCAGAGATTAAGATCGTTACAAGGAAGTGGCAGCGTATGCAGAACACACAACTAGGGAAGGGAATGTGTCTAATGAAGAGCTGTGCCCTACTTTGGGACTGCAAAACATTGGGGGCGTGTGTGGAATGTGTTTATTAGAGGAGCAAACATGGCTCTCTGATTTCTGGCTGTAACCAGCAGGAGAAGACCTGTTCTGGTGTGTATTTGTCTCATAATTTGCTTTATTGCTGTCATGATTATGTCCAGAGTGAAATATGCACCCTTAAAGGAGTATTTTGTGACAGTGCTGCTGCATCTTCCAAATTATTTACTCACCCTTTGATAGAGGATGAGAAGTCAGCCAGGGAAACTGGAGCAGTTTTAAGCGCAGAAGACGTGATTTCTTTGTTCCCCTGTTGAGACAGAGCCATATAAAAATACGTTTAGATACACTCATGTAATGTGATGGGGTTTGATGTTTGCCTTCCAGCTTTAAATGAACCTACCATAGATTATGGCTTCCAAAGACTGCAGAAGGTCATCCCAAGACATCCTGGGGACCCCGAAAGATTAGCTAAGGTAAAATAATTTTAAGCATTTCACTCAGCCCACCAAATATATTCTTTCACTTCTAATTCATAAAAGAGACACAACTATATCTTAAATGACAATCACATCTGAGTTCACCAATTAGTTGTAAACCCAGCACGAATGGGATTGTGTAGAACCCACAGTGATTTTTATGTGTGAGAGCTCAAACAGTCTCTGTGTAATTTTACTGTTAAAATGAGTCCAGGGAGCGTTCCCAGTTCATTGTCCTTGTCCTCCGTGTTTATCCATGGTGGCAAATCCTTAAGCCCAGATGCTGTGTCCGTGCAAAGGAATATATTAAATCCTACACAGGTTCGTGTGTCCGGGCAAAAGGAAACATTGAAATCCCCTGGGGAGCGGGGACGTCTGGGATTTGTCTCCGTTTTTGGTGCTGCTGAGGTGGAGCAGGTTCAGGACTCTGGAGAGCTCCGGGTCACGGAGAAGCCCCGGACACGGCACGGCCGAGCCAGGGATCACCCCCCGGTGGCTCCAAAGGGACTCGCGGTTTGGGGGGGCTGCTCTGACCCACTGTGAGGGCTTCAGTTCCTCAGGTACCTGGCAAATAACACCTGGTGAAGGTACCCAGGCTTCAGAGTGACCACACATAAACACTGGAGTCACTTGAGGGAATACTAGCTCATGGTTTTATTTTATTTTTTTAATTATTCTATTCTATTCTATTCTATTCTATTCTATTCTATTCTATTCTATTCTATTCTATTCTATTCTATTCTATTCTATTCTATTCTATTCTATTCTATTCTATTCTATTCTATTCTATNATTTTATTATTTTATTGTATTTATTGTATTTCTTTATTTGTATTTTATGTAACACATATTTACTTGATTCACCATATTTTTTGTATTTACTTTTATTTATTGTATATTTATTTTTATCGTTACTTTATTTATGTATTTTAATTTTATTTTATTTATTATACATTTCATTTATTTTTTATTGTTTTTAATTTTCTGTCTATGGTTATGTATATGGTTTTATTTATTTATTATATATTTGTTTTACTTTGTTTTATTTAACAGAGCTATTTTATTGCCATTAGAACACCCCTTTTCCTCTCTCCCCGCAGGAAATGCTGCTGAAAAGAGCCGCTGACCTGGTCGAGGCCCTGTATGGGACCCCCCACAACAACCAGGTCAGGCTGACGGGGGTGGGACAGTCCGGCCCCAGACCCTGGGAAGGTCCCCCGTTCCCATCCCTGAGCTGTCCCCTGTCCCGTTCTGCAGGACCTGATCCTGAAGCGCGCGGCCGACATCGCCGAGGCGCTGTACAGCGTGCCCCGGAACCCCGCGCAGATCCCGGCGCTGTCCAGCTCCCCTGCCCACAGCTCCATGATGGGCATCAACTCCTACGGCAGCCAGCTGGGCGTCAGCATCTCCGAGTCGGCGCAGGGCAACAACCAGGGTGAGCCCTGAAGCGTTCCCCTAACTCTGAAAACCCAGTCCAGTCACAGTCCCAATCGTTTGTCCCTGCATCAGTTTTCCAACCTCTACACGTGCCTGGCGATGGCTTTAACTCTGGGCATCCCAAGGGGTGGTGCTGCCTCTGTGTCTTATCTGAAGTAATTTTTGATTACTTTCTGATACCAACTCGCCCCTGAATTCTGTCCCTGTCCCCCTCAAAATACCAATTTTTTTGATTATATCTCTCTTTTCACAAATGGCAATGGCAGCAGCTGGAAAAAACCTCACACAGAGGTGGGAAATGTTCCTGGCTTTGTTTTTCAGGCAGCTGCTTCAGTGTTAACTTTACCAACATTCAGATATTGTATGTATTACATTTACTCCAGATACACTATTGATTGTGAGGAAAACAACCCATAAAACAATGTATTAACATTGGAAGAATTATCAACTTTTCTGCCTCCTGAATATTTCAATTTTTAGCACATGCTGTCTGCGGTTGATTGCAATAATTGGCCGTGTTTAACACTCTAAGGCAGAAAACCTAGGTCCTATAGAGTTAATTTTCTATCTGCCAAATTAAAACCCATCATGAAGATAATTTTGCTCATTTTTTCGAGATCTTACCAGCCCTGAATTAGAACCTCATAATATAAATGAGCAGAAGTTACCTGACTGGATATACTTAAATATTATATCTAAATGGTGACTACTCTCCATGTAATTTTTGTATCAGTCTCTCTAATGAAAGCTTTTCCGTGGAAAAACCCTTTTGCAGCTGGAATAATATTTTTGTCCTTTTATGGTGGTAGCTACAGTGTTCAGGTCTCTCTTTGGAGTAAAAAAAGGCTAAATTTTGGCTCTCAAATATTTGTTAGCATTTTTTTAATACAACAAAAATCGGGTTTACTTATCCAGTTTATTCTTTCTCCCAAGCAGAGTAAATTAAAAGTTAAACTACAAACTTTATATGGGTTATAATTTCCCCTTAGTAATGTACTTGCTTTATCTGTAATTTACCTGTAATTCAACAATTTAACAGTAATTTGAAGAGTAAAACCTCCCCCACTCAATGGTAGAAAATCCCATATATTATAAATTCTACCCCAGGTAAACATAAGCACACACAATGTTGTCCAGGTCTTGGAATGAATTTAAAATTTTAATAAATCAAATTTAATTGGAAAAATATACATCGGATCACTTCAAAAAAGCTGGTTTAGAGCTTAAACTGCAGGAAAACCCACTGAATTTATTGGTGTTACCTAAGCGTTTTTAACAATCTGGATTTAAACGACATTTATTTAAGCAGGGGATGCGCAGGAGGAAGTTTTAAGCCACGGAGGTGTTGTGAAATGTGCTTTATTTCCAGGTTACATCCGTAACACCAGCAGCATCTCCCCCCGAGGGTACTCGTCCAGTTCCACCCCTCAGCAGTCCAACTACAGCACCTCCAGCAACAGCATGAACGGCTACAGCAACGTCCCCATGTCCAACCTGGGCGTGCCAGGCTCCCCTGGATTCATCAACGGCTCCCCGACGGGATCCCCCTATGGATGTACGGCCTCATCCTCATCCATACCCACTCTGCCTCCTCCTTCCTCAAAAACCAGCAAAAGTGGTTTAGTGCAGATTGTGTCAAAGGTTCTGTTTGTGCTTGGGTGTGTTTGGGTACAAACTAGAAAATGCTCCCATTTTTTGAGTGTTGAACCTTACTTCTTTATTTTCCTCCATTTTTTTATCCTTATGCAGATTCCTGAGTGGCAAAGCCACAGTGGGAAATGAGGTGCAATTTGCAGCTTTAGGAAGCGAGTAGACACTGCTTTTAGCACAGAGACTTTTGCAAATCCTGGGTAAAAGCCACTCTGAAATAATTTTTATGAGTTTGAAGGGATCATCAATAACTGAGAGCTGAATTGGGGATTAATTTCCTGTGAAACTGTATTAACTTCACAACCAGAAATATATCATATAATGGAATTAAGCTTTCAGTTTCTGCTTGTTTCACCATGAGCAGCCACTCTTCCTTCCATACCTTCATTTCCCTCTGGCTAGGGAATGTGTGAAAAACAAAAAAAATTTGTATACACTACCAGCTATTGCCTAAGCGAATAATTAAATATATGTTACATGTGTATATATAAAAAAAGGATGAAGAATTAAACAGATTATTGTTGTTGTTATATTGCTATTATTATTATTATTATTATTATTATTATTATTATTATTATTATTATTATTATTATTATTATTATTATCCCCTCTTCTGGAGCTTTCCATAAGGAAAGGACT
>VZTD01005866.1:368264-458532 GCA_013397725.1 Rhagologus leucostigma | reverse complement strand
TAAGGAAAGGACTGGGTCTCCAGCATCTTGTTACTGTGATTTCGAACTAGTACTTCCAAGAGACCTGGGAATTCACATGGAATATTGTTATTTGTTCCTCCTTTTGCTGAGGAATGGCTGATATTGTTCTGGAAGCTCAGCAAACAGTTCCTTAACAAGTTATTGGACATAGAAAGGGGCTTCTTTCTTGCAAGACTTTTTTTTTTAAAGTAGCCAATTTAGAGTAAAATCTAAGCAGCAGCTTGAAGCCAAGGAAATTTAATTTTTAAAAAATTGGGAAAGACAAAGGATTTGCCAACCTTCCCAAATTCCAAGGACACTGAGTGGACAGGCCTTTACTCTTCCTATTGACTCTGTTTTTCTCTTGATAACTTTCAATTTTCTGGCATCCTCACCCTTAATTTTGAAAGAATTAAGCACTGTTTTTTCTGAACTATTCAGTTTAACTCCCTCTCTACTTCAGACTTACTCTAATTATACTCACTGAGAGAACGAGACCTCCTTCGAGAGGTAAAACAAGGAATCAGACAATGGATTCTTGAAGCAGTTTTACCAAACTTCTGATGAGAAATCCCTTTTTTTCCTTTGGCAGTGATGTCTTCAAGTCCAACAGTTGGCTCCTCCAGCACTTCTTCCATCCTCCCGTTCTCCTCCTCCGTGTTCCCTGCCGTCAAACAGAAGAGTGCCTTTGCTCCTGTCATCAGACCCCAAGGGTCCCCCTCTCCCGCCTGCTCCAGTGGCAACGGGAACGGGTTCAGAGGTGAGGAACGTGTTCCTGTTAATTCACATTAGAACTTTAATTTGGGTAAATGCAGCCACCACCTGAGTGCCACCAACCACCGCCTGAGTGCCACCACACGGATATTGCAGGGCTCAGGAGTGAAAATCTGCCCCAATCCAGTTGGATTAAAGGATTAATCCAAGATTTTGTCTTTAAAGAAGGGGCCAGGCACTGATTTCCACCAGGAAGGGTCTGACCCAGTGCTGCTTTTTAACCCGGCAATGGTTTGGGTTGGGAAAGGACATTAAAGATGCAGTTCCAACCCCCACAACAGGCAGGGACACCTTTCCTTGGAACATGGTGGAACACCAGCTCTTTTGTGGGGAATGACTTCTCCTCAGGCTTGGGGGACTTGTTAAACAGAGCAGAGTTAATCCCCGGCTCTGTCCAGAACACAAACCTGCTGCAAGGTTTAGGCTCAGCCCGGGAATGGAGCCCCACAGCCCATTTACAGCCCTTTTAAAGGTGATCTGTGAAACAAATGTGAGCAGTGAGATAAGAATGGAAACCTGCACCAAATTCTTGCTTTTAACAGGCTGGGGGGGTGTGTGCAGCACATAAATATGCTCCAAGTCTCCATAAAAAATGCCTTTATAGGGCCTGGGAAGTCATCTGGCTCCTTCAGCTTCAGTAGAGATAGCCTAGGAAACACAACTCTGGGAATTGAGCCGTGCCAAGAGCCAGTGGTAATTCCAAATGAGCCCCACAAACAGCACCTGTTGGGCTGGGTGTGATATAAACCCTTAGCTGGCCACAGGGACTTGCAGAAAGTGTGATTATTTTATGTAATAAGGAAATTCTAAGTGTGCTAAACAAAGACAGTTATATTTTTAAAAGCTAACTCGGAGAATTCTGAAACAGCTTCTTCCCCTGCCCCAATTACATGAAAATCCACACTTTCCTAAGATCATTTTCTCCCCATGAATGGGCACATCCGTTGATCTCACTACGTGAATGCACAGATTTAAGTCTGGTTTAAAGTTATTGTCTAACTGTTGTGTAGAGAAGGCCTAAATATTAAGCCTAAGTATTAAGGAGTTGCCTGAGGTGGTGCTAAACACAAATCAGAGAGAAAACCACTCAGGCTGTTTCCGGGAGATAGAAAAAGGACAGATTAAAAATCTACTGAAGTATTTAAATTAATAATTTTCCTTAAGGTAACACTCAGGGCTCTGCTTAGAAAGCGTTTATCTCCCTTTCAACCTATAAGGAAATAAAGTACTAGAAACCAATTGGTGCCATTTATGCCATTTGGTGTTTACAACGTATTTTATCCAGTCTATAAATCAGTAATCAATGAGAGATTCTAAAAATGGAGATTTAATATTAAATATAACAAAATCTCAAAGCTAAAACCTGACATCCATCCATTTTTACTGATCAAAGTCCACTCCTGAGCTGGTCAGGATTAATCTGTGAGTTAAGGTTGTGAATAATTGCAGAATTAGCAAAAGCAGAGATAAATGGATACAGAATTTATTATCCACATCCCTTTCTTTGTGGGATTTCTACCTGTATATCAACACAAACATAAGTGTATCAATATCCTATGACTGTTAAATTTGAGTACCCAGTAAAACAGGACTGGTCAGTGACACAACAAGATGAAACAAGGTTTGCTAGGCCAGGTCTTGGTAACTATTGAACTCTTTCAGCCACAGATGCAAATTCCAGCTGAAATATTTAAATTGATGCAAGCTGGGGAGCACATGCTTTGGAAAGGATCCAGGTACACACAGCCTGATATCCAAATTAACGTTCCCACAGTGCTGACAGACAGATGTGGCCAAAAAGTCAACACGAGGCTCCCAAAGAGGCTTCTTGCCTGGACTGAGGCAGTGGAAGATGGATAATCCCCTCTGCCATGCCACCCCCTGGGGCTGGAAACCAGGGATAGGTGTGCTGGGCATGGGATTTAGGATTTATTTACTTATTTATCAAACTTAGGCATCAGTAAATGCTGCTGGAGAGAGAATAGCAAAAGCACAGGGCAAGCAGCGAATATGTGCAGGCCCCTTCCCAAAGCCCATTAACTCAGAATTTCCCCACACATAATATGTGGAAAACATCTCCTCAATATATAATAATGATATATATTATAGAATTATATATATTTACATTTAGGGGATGATAATCTTCTTCTTCTTCTTCTTCTTCTTCTTCTTCTTCTTCTTCTTCTTCTTCTTCTTCTTCTTCTTCTTCTTCCTCTTATTATTATTATTGTTATTGTTATTATTTACCAGAGCATGCCACTCTCCTTACAGGCAGCAATGAAAATCTAGATTATAGCTTCCATATATGTTAACCACAGCAGTGTTTAAGCCTGGATTAAAACCAGCCTAAACAGGAGCAGCTGTGCAATCTTCGTCCTCAGATTTGCATTCCCATTATTCCAGCAGTTTACAGAGAGGGTTTTTATTTCAAAAATGTATTTTAGGAGGATCTGCTCTATGTGAGGGTGGGGAGGGGCTGGGATAGAATTCCCAGAGGAGCTGTGGCTGCTCCAGCCCTGGAAGTGCCCAAGGCCGGGTTGGATGGGGCTTGGAGCACCCTGGGATGGTGGAAGAGGGGTAGGATGAGATGAGCTTTAATGTCCTTTCTACCCCAAACCATTCCACAATCCTGGAATTTAGCACGAATCCCCTTCCCGGTTCTCATATTGGAATTGCAGAGAGCCCTTTTCCACTCCAAGACAGTTTTCCAAAGGCCACTTGTACTCACCAGGCTTATGATGATTATTAATTACACCCATTAAAGGTGCCTATCACCAGATCATCTGGGTGCTACCCATCTTTGATTATTTATTTATAAAAAAATTCCCCAACCTTGTGACAATTTTAATCAAGTGTTTCAGTTGATAATTGCAAGCTGTCAAGGTTAATACAATAAGGCTCATCTCTAATTCTTTTTCCATTTCCCTCCAAGAGGAAAAAAAAAAGACCCTCTGGGATAATGACTGGTGGTTGCTATATTCCCAACTCATCAGGGAGTGTCCTGCATTGAACCACCTTTATTGAAAAGTTACATCGATTCAATATATAGTAATACAGGCAAAAATAATTACAGCTTTGCTAGCAGTGTAAGACCTTAATCCAAACCTCCCAAACATTCAATAAAAAGCGATCTGGGCTGGGAATAGGCTTTTGACAGTGCAGCCCCAATGGGGAGTGGAGGTGGGGTGGAAATGGGCAGAGCAGGGTGTGTGAAAAGAGAGAGAAGCCTTGAGATGAGCTGGAGAAAACCAGGTGAGAATTCCAGCCAATATTCCTTAACTGACTCGTTCTTTGTTGCAGGAGGAGAGGCTGACAATGAAACGCCAGTGACACAAACTGGGCTTTGCTTGTATTTTCTGTGTTCTAGAACTTGCTATATCATATCATGGAATCACAGAATCCCGGGATTGTTTGGGTTGGGAGGGGCATTAAAACCCATCCAGTGCCATCCCCTGCCACAGGCAGGGACACCTTCCACTATCCCAGGTTGCTCCAAGCCCCGTCCAACCTGGCCTTGGACACTTCCAGGGGTGGAGCAGCCAAAGCTTCTCTGGGAAACCTGTTCCATTCCAATACATATATTACTTTATTATTAGTATTCCTAATCCTAGAGTAAAAAATGTGCTTTCATTTAAAGTTAAGAAACTTCCCAAAATGATGCATCTACAAGTCTTCTCAAAATATTTTTGAAGAGACATGGCAGAATTCAGGTTTAAACTTCACTTTGCTTTGCTGGAAGTTTTCCTTAATTAAAAAAAGTGAAAATACTGTAAAAATAGTATCACAGAAAAGCATTTATGCCATTATGGACTGACTCTCTTGGGAACAGAGCTCAAACTCCACAGGCACCAGTCCCTGAAGGGCTGAAACTAAGCCATGCTAAACTGTTCCAGGGGTGCAGCCCCTGTGCTCAGACATCCAATAGCTAGAAAACATCACCCCAGATGGGGACAAGCCAGGCACTGTCTGTGCAGGTGCTCCTTTACTTGCTTCAGGCAAAAGACCCAGCCAGGACACTTCAGACAAACAGTTTAAACTCCTGGAGCCAGCCTGGATGATTTTGCCTGGAGAAGAGCAGGAGGATCCGCTCCCCTGGGATACCTGTGGGACAGAGGCAGCACGGAGGGCACGCGCTCACCTCTTCCTCCAGCCCAGCAGAGCCTGGAGCAGGGCAGAAATCCAAGACTAAATCAAGTTTTCACTTCTAAGGACAGAAAGGCAGGCATGGGGTCAATACCCAGCTCTCCATATCACTCTGGGACACCACCATTAGGATTAGTTTTGGGGTTTGGGGGTGAGGAGAATGAATGCAGCAGCATCCTTGGTGTCATCAGAAATCCTCTCTTCTAATGAACTCACACATATCCCAAAAACAGGCATGGAAGTGTTTACCTGCTTTATTTAGGGTTGAAAATATGAGGAACAACAGCAAATTCCAAAGCAATTACAAAAAGTATCTGTTTGACTTTGGGCTGCTGGGTTTCACTTTTTCTTTCAGCTATCTGCTAAAATTGGCAGGGACTTTAGCCCCAGTCAGTAAGAAAATATGAAAATATTTATTTTCCTATTGTATTAAATCACAGACCATATCCACAATTGTTTAAAAACACAGCTTCAGTAACAGACTTGTGTTAGCTCAGGAACTTGCCCAAAGCACTTTCTTAAACCCTCTCAGTGAAAGGGTGGAAAGAATTCTCAGGGGGATGAGGCTTTAAACACACCAATAATCCCACAAATTTCAGTGAACATAAATCTCTGCAGGATTAGGACCTCGCACTGCACCGAGGCCCCTTTGAAAA
Organism: Rhagologus leucostigma; assembly: GCA_013397725.1. Lineage (NCBI taxonomy): Eukaryota > Metazoa > Chordata > Aves > Passeriformes > Rhagologus > Rhagologus leucostigma. The sequence continues at coordinate 452,959 of VZTD01005866.1, read as the reverse complement.
CGTGACTCACTCATTTGTTATATAAATACATCTAAACTCAATTTACCCCTCAAAACCTCGGGGAGCAGCACCGGTTCCAGGCAGCTCCAAATGTTGCTGCTGTCAGTTACGAGGAATAGAGCTGCAATTAAAGGCAGGAGAGTGACTAATAAATAATTTACATAAACCCAGAGTTCTGGGAGTGTGCCAGGTAAGGCTGCAGTGACTCAGACATGTGGGGGGAACCAAGTGAGGAAGTGAGGCTGCTCCATTGTTTCCACTGGAATCAGACTGGCAAAACCCAGCCCTGGGCCTTGGCCCATGACTCAGGGCTTGGAATTCCCTGGCTTGGTCCAGTCAGCAGCACAGGGGGGAATTCCCTTTGCTTCCACACCTTTCATTGCTCCCAACCCTTCCAAGCAGATGAGCAGGGTGGGTAGGGAGCAGAGACCCTGCTCAGTTTTGGGTTTTGAGGATGATTTTGAGTGTTCAGCTTGAGAAGTCTGAATTTTGGGGACAGTTCTGAGCAATGTCTGTCTCCAAGGACTTCTCTCCAGAGATAAGCACCCAAAAATGGAAAGGTTTTTCTGCAAATGCACGTGCATTGAATTAATCTCCTCTGTCTTTTATCCATTTAATAACCCTGGTGGGCCTTGGCTTTTCACAGAATCAGAAAATCATGGAGTGGTTTGGGAAGGATCTTAAATCCCATCCAGTGCCACCCCTGCCATGGACAGGGACACCTCCCACTGTCCCAGGGTGCTCCAAGCCCCGTCCAGCCTGGCCTTGGACACTTCCAGGGATCCGGGGGCAGCCACAGCTTCTCTGGGAATTCCATCCCAGCCCCTTTCCACCCTCACAGGAAAAAATTTCTTCCCTTTTCCCCTGGAATAGCCATTTGCCCATTGCCTGTGTCACGGTCAGTTCTCAGAGTTCTCACTACAACACCCAAACATTTAAAGACACTAAAAGTCTAATTTAACCTCAGATCAGATCCTTCTGTGATTCCTGATTGCTCACAGGAGGGTGAAGAGCTCGAATATATTTTGTTCCATAGCATTTTGCCACAATTTCATCTTTTTCACTTTTCTTTTTCAGCCATGACTGGTCTTGTCGTTCCCCCGATGTAAGGAGGGGGCAGCTTTGCTGCTCTCCCTCTTTCCTTTTTTCCTCTTTTTTTTTTTCATTTTTCTTTTACAGCACAAAACTACTTATTGTGATGGACCACTAAAAAGAAAAAATAGCACTACAAGCTCTTTTTTGGGGGAAAGCCAGGCCCAGGAAAAAAAAAGGAACATTTTTTATGGATTAGACAAGATAGAAGTCTGCATCTTTTACCAGTTTCATATTTCTGACGCAACCACATCAACTCCTCAAACATTGGGAATGAAGAATCAGCAAGAGCCAGGATGAACAAGAGTTGGCAGAATGGAATCAGAAGTGCAAAGTCTTTCCTGGAAGACACGAAAACCTTCCTAAGATTTGTAACATATTCGAAGGAAAAAAAGAAATTGGCAAAATGATTCAAGCTTGATATTTTGGATACAATTTGTTTTACTTTGTAGGGGTAAAAAAGTTGAAGTTTCTATTTTCTATGGAGCCTTTCAGATATCAATTTAGTTTATGCAGAAAAACAATTCAACAAAACAGGGTACCAGCATGAAAGAATTTCTAGGACAAACAGACATGAATGATGGAACTTTGGTGTATGTGTGTATTTGCCTATAGTTTAACCTCTTTAAAAAATGTAAGATGTTTTACAATTATTTAAATAAATAAACTTGTAACTTATTGTATGTAGAGGTAGAAATTAAACCCTTTTTTGGATTTTTTCCTCCAGTTGTACAATGAAGAAAGATGATGCAAAAATGTAGTGATAAGTTTGAGATATATTATTACTGCTGCAATTGCTCCTCACTTTTCCCCCCTCTTACTGAATTCATGTGCAAGGATGTATAGGATTCTTTCTGATTAACAAAACCCTCAGAAACGTTTACCTACATTGTGCTAAACAGGTCATGTAGGAATTTTTCACCCTCCTCATCTTTCCCCCCTTTCCATTTTTTGCTTCAATTAAAATATTCAGGTACTAAGATTAACTGCTAAGTCTCAAAGACCCAGCTGATGAGTGAGTGGCACTTAGGGATTTGAGTGAATCGGATTTTTCATGAGGTACTGAGTTTATTTTATAGATTCAGTGTACGAATTAGGAGGGGAAGGGTTCTCTGGGGTTTTCCACGTAGTTAGAACACCTTAAGTTCAGTTATGCTTCATATTAAGGGTGCATTTATAAAGGGTGAACATGTATTTGAATGATTTATGCACTTTTATCCTGAGTCATTAAAAATGGTAAGTATTTGCCAGTTATATATTGAAGTTCATAGAGGTAATTGATTGCTTTGAATTTTTCTGCATTTTAGCCTAAAAAAAGAGTTTAGTTCTCCTTTGCATCTCCTCTCCTGAAATTGGAAGATGAGGACAAGTCTGATAAAATAAGTCACGAGTTATCCAACTAAACCAGAGAGCACTCAAAAGAATTTGGTTGTTGGAAAGCCATTTTTAGTGGGGAAAAAAAAAAAAATCAGCTACACTACGGAGACTCCTAAAATCCACACAACTCACTGCTGCATAGAGAGTTGTTCCTATGGAAACACCTTGATGTTAATCAATAAACCCTAAATAAGGCCTCTGGATCTGAACTTGTCCATTTCCCCAGTAGTTTTATGTACGGGTAAGGAAAATCGTGTTCTTGGTGATCTTTAGGGACGGTAGAAGTTGTGCTGGGCTCGGGATGGTCAAACTGGGACATCTTCCATGGCTGAGCTCATTTGGAGCTGTTGTGGAGCTAACTGGGATTAGGAAGAGCCAAAAATCCTCTCTGCAGATCCACAGCTCAGTGGTGATGGGAGGCTGAGGGGGGATGACCTGAGGGAGCCTCACCTGAAGGACAGGGTTTGGGCACAGGGCTGCCTGTGCAGGAGAGGAGGGCATGGAATCAGAAAACCCTGAAACAGTTGCGTTGGAAGGGACCTTAAAGCCCATCCAGTGCCACCCCTGCCATGGGCAGGGACACCTCCCACTATCCCCAGGTGCTCCAAGCCCCATCCAACCTGGCCTTGTACACTTCTAGGGATGGGACAAGGTCTTCCAAGTTCCCTTTCCTGGTGTAGTGGACAGTTCAGTTTATGGGATAAATCCATTCACTGCACGTGGAGTTTTAAAGGATACCTTGGAGGGACTGGAGACACCAACTGGGCTGCTCTGGCCACTCCTAAAGATACCCTACTTGTTGGGAAGGGGTTTTGCATTCCTGACTGTGCTGTGAGGTTTGGCAGTGTCTTCATTCGGTGCCTTCTCAGTGCCACTGAGTCCCATTTTAAAAAGGTGGAGGGGGGTTAATCTCTTCTAAAACTCAAGGCCCAACTTATATCAGCAAAAATGGCAATTTAAAGAGAGATTTGGTGGGAATAATGTGGGTTTAAGAAACATGGATACAGTTAGGATTTCACAGCCAGGCTACTGAAACTGAGTTCCAGAAAAAAAAGAAATAAAATAAATCCCCGTTAATTAAGGCTGCAGGTTGATTGTCCCTGTGGGTTCTCTGTGTGCCCTTTGTGCCACCAAAGATGTGGCAGTCACTGGAGGTCAACCAGCACCCCTGAAACCAAGGGAGCTCTGAAATATCAAAGAATCACGGATGTTTAAAAGTCTGGAGTTGTCACTGTACCTCTGATAACACAATGGACACAGGGTCTGACCTGGACATTCCAAACAGCAAAACAGCAACAACAAAACCCCCCAAATATTTCATATATTCATAGGCAGGGCTAAGTGGGAGGTCCAAATTCATGTTTGGAATTATGCATTTATCCAGGGATAAAAACAGATTAAGCACTGGGAGAGGTGGGATTAAAACTTCCATAAATTTCGTGAAAACACATTGAGTTCTAATTCCAAAAATTACCTTGGTGGACCAGGCTCGTTCTATCAAATCCCTTCCTCCATTCCCACCTACTAAAAACCCCAAACAGGTCCAAAGCATGAAGACGGTGAATATTCCCCCTGCCCTTCTCTGTACAGGCTACTTCTAAAATTGATATCAAATAGATTCAACATTCTATGTCTGGCAAATATTCCAGATCAATAGGAATTTCCGGACCACCTGCTGGAGAGCAGCAGTTTGTTACCTTAAATCCTCTCCCTTTTTTTAACAAATCAGATTTTCATTACAAAATCTCAGTCAAGAAGGTTTCCAATTTAAAAAAAAATTGAGATATTTAATGGAAAAAGCTGGGTTTTGTCCATCTTTCTGTTTTATTTTGGCTTAGTCAGCACAGGCACATGAGAAAAAGATCCATCTCATCACTGAGATCTTGGGAAGATTCAGGGGGAAAAAATGACAGTCTGGCAATAAAAAATAAAAAAATAAAAGGAAAGTTTCTGGAATACTGAACATTCCTTTGACCCTTCAGTTGTTTTTATCAGCTCTGTCCAGTTGCCCAAGTGGGAGATCCACAAGTCCAAGTCAAAAAGACAAACCTTCCTAAAAAGCTGCTCCAAGCACTTGCAGGAGAGGAACTGCCTGTGTTGATGGAAAATCTGGTTTGCTTTGAGCCAAAAGAAATGAAAACAAACTAAATCTAGGAATTATTCAGAACAGGGATTTTGCTCAGGCAGGGAAATCATGGTACTGGAGATAAACGTAGAATTCATTGAGCTTTACAGAGAAAAACACCTGTAAATAAACACAATCAGAAATCCTTGGCCGTGAAAAAGGACTTTGGCAGTGGCAAAACACTCAATACAAAGGGAAAAAACAACGTAAAAATTGACGTGTGAGGATTTTTTCAGTGTAACAAGCAAACCTGTCCTCTTTGAGTGGTTGCTGTTGACAGTTTCCTGAGAGTTTTCCTCTTTGCCACTGGGAAGACGAAAGTGTCATGATAGTAAATGGCAAATTTCATCATAACTCTGGAAGAGTTGGTTTGATCTCCCAGTTTATCTCGGTAGAGCATCTCCCTCTCCCTCTTTCTTTGCACACTTCCAATATGCATGGTTTCTCCAAACCGTCTCCTCCCTCCTGTAAATTAAGGCCTCATTTCTCCCCCCTGTATAGTTTTGGGGTTTGTTTGGGGTTGGCTGGTTGGTTTTTCGGGTTTTTGTTTTTTGCTTTGTCAGTTATATACAGTATGAAGTTGCTATGCACAGAGCTTTTGTAAAGATAGCTTTTTGGGTTTTGGTTTTTTTGTTTACTGTTTTTAATGGTCCTACTTATGGAAGAATATCTTGTTTGTAAAATGAATATGTCTACTTCAGTTTTAAACTTTAAATTATCCTAACAAAAAAAAATAAAATTTTTGTACTGTAAATGAGGGGGGGAATTATCTTAATTTCCGAGTGTTCAATCTGCTTCTTTATCATCTTTATGGGTCACTCAGGGTAACAAAAACAAAGGTATAAAATGTTACGTGAGAGTTTTTAAGTCAAGATTTGAAGATTTGCCTGTAAAACACCAAACCACAATTTACAAGAGCCAGGTTGAGGTTATGCTGGGCATGGAATAAGAGGATAATTAATGGTCTTTTTGACCATTCCTTTATTGCAAATGGACAACACCCTTGTGAGAGTTCAGTGCTTTTTGGGGGAGGAAAGGACTCGAAGGGAGGACAGGGGGATGTCCTTTTTGGACACTCGCCCTTTTTGTTATGAGCATACAGTTGGCCAAAGCACAAAATCAAAATTCAAAACTGGGACTGACTGATTCTGGCCTTTCCCTGGACTAAATTTGAGGTTGGTCCTGTTTTGTCTTTGTGCAAAACTGAGCAAACAACGAATTGATGCTACAGAGGTGAATCACATTGGCTCCCAAAAATAATCTGGATATGTTTACTCCCTCTTGTGCAGAGTGCATGTTTCAGCCACAGGGACAGAAAAACCAGGGTGCTGAAAACTGCTTGGAAAATGGTAATTGGCCATTTGAACCAGGAATATTCCGTTTTCTTCAATGAAAATTACTGGAAGTGTTCAAACAAATGAAAATTTTAATGATGAAGGTCACTTTTACTGACATTTTTGACAGAATGCGAGTTTAAACTACTGCCAGATGTCAGCGAAAGCATCTGAAAACATGAGGCACAATCAGCCCAAACCTGAGGAGAAAATGGGTTTTTGGTAACCTGCACCAATTCCTCCTTTCAGGATAACGTGCAATCAGCAGATGACCTTCATCCCAGCACTGAAACCCAAGTTTTCCGCTGTCCTGCTGAAATATCCTTCATCTCCTCTTGAACAGAGACCCATTCTCCTGAAAATCTGATTCAGCTCTTTTTCCCCCTCCCCGAGAAATCCCAGCAGTGTTTTAAGTGATGATTTTGGTGATTAAACTCCCAATTCCTGTGAAAGAGATTCTCAGTCTTTAACAGGGCCCTAGTGTTGTGTTCCAGAGAGGAAGTTTGTTGGGCAGATGAAAGCTGGAGATCTGCTGTTCCACTCCTGCTTTTCTTACATCTCTTAAGGACTTGATGATGGACAGATACAAACAAGAGCCTGGGATGTGGCACCCTCAGAGCTGGAGCCTGAGCAACTTCCAAACAAAACGCTAAGGGAGGGAAGGAGATGTATGAGAGTTTCAGACCAAAAAATCAAGTTCTTAACTCAAAAAAGCACACAGACAACTCCCTCCAAACCCAAGTAGCTCAGACTGTCAAGGATTATCTGCACAGAAATGTCTTTAAAAGCAAAAAATCTCTGGGATCATTGTTACGCACTTATTTCATTTTCAGTCTTACTCCATTCTTAAAAAACTGTGTGAAAAGAGGATTTTTGGTCAATGTTAAGACCAAGAAAGGCTTGAAACCTCCCCCCTTGTTAAACCCTTGGCTCACCAGGTTTTACAGGAAGATCAGATGTTCAACCTTCCCTTCCTACACTCTGGGCAGACTTGAATGATTTTGGCCACATCAGACACAGAAAGCGGCCCTTTTCCAAGGGCAAAATGTTTGGGTGGCTGTGAATTTGTAGAGTATCAGGAAGAGCAAAGGAATATTCCTCCTAAGAGCAGTGATAATGGGAATTCTAGGAGTGGTCAGTGACCATGCAGGTTGTCCTTCCCCAGGGAGGGGACAGTCACATCTGGGCATGGCCACATTGCTCTGCCTTGGTTCAGAAAGGCCTTCTAGAACAGCACATCCTCTTCCACCCTATTTTTTTTGTTCCTTTCCAGCTCTTTTCTAGATGGAAAAAATCCCAATTTCACTTCAATAAATGGTGAAACAAAAGCCACTCCTTCAGCCACTTGTGCAGGGTGGGCAGGGAATTGCCAGCCCAGCTAAAATATTTATCTCCGTGACAACACACAGCTGCTGAGGTGCAGAGATCTGAAGCTTTAATGGCACCAGGTTATTTAGGCAGGAATGTCTCATTAACTCCATGTGCGGGACTGGATTAACTAGCAGCTGGGGATGGAGCTGAGGGTGCCGACAGAGCAGGAGAACAAACACCAGTGGAGATAAGGGGAAGGGGAAACCCAACACTCCTCCATCCTGAGGGGGAAGGCACCAAAAAATGTCCCATGGAGGCAATAGAAGAACTCTGGGGGAAGCACAGCGGGGAGGGTGGGCAAGGGAAATGGGATCTGCTGTCCTGTGTCGGATCTGGGCAAAGTTACAGCTTGAGAAAACACAAACCTGGCCCTTGGCACGTCCTTTCCCACAGGGGGACATGGATGCAAACCACCACCTCCTGGAGGCACAGGAACTGGAGCTTCTTAAGTCACTTTCTGGCCTATTCATTGGCAAAGGAAGATCACTGGAAATACAGTGCAGCTTTTCAGAGAGGCATTTTACACCGTTTTTACAATGGTGGTTATTTCTAATTTAAGTAGTGATTTTTAAGATATGACTCAGTTATTTCTAAGAATAATAGAGAAAGAAATATTTCCAACAGCAAGCAGCCTTTTGAGAATGCTTTGGAGCAATTTTAAGAGTGTAACTAACTTGGATAAGAAATTCAAGCACCCCTCCTTTTCTCAAGACTCCCTGGTTTAAGTGGCAGCAGCACCACACCACAGCAGAGTGGGGTTTGCATGGGGTTGAGATGGAGAAGGACTTCTCCCAACACCTCCCCACCATTGCAGGGACTTGATTGGAATTTACCAGCAGGGTCCTTCTGACACCGCAATTGCTGCAGTCGTTTCTTTGTCTTTAAAACGCCATATAATTGCTAATGTAATTAGTGATGTATACAGAGGGGGCTCGTGCAATTACCAAGTCCTAAGATCAAGTAATTAATGTTCTGTCAACAAAACAGCAACTGTTTCATTAACAACTGTCTGGGTTTGAAAACAGATCAACTCAGAACGTACCCACTTGGCTGAGTTTGGCAAGAGCAGCGAATTCCAGCCCAAAACACCCCAGCCTGGATCAACCAGGTGTGGAAAAGGGGATTGTGCCATTCCCGCCTCCAGCTCCAAGTTACTCCTCCTCCAGTAAGATGAAGGATCACCAACACTGCCCATAGGGACAGGGCTCAGAGCTCTGAGGTCCCAGTTTTACAGATAATCTCAGGTTTTTAAAAATTTGCAGAGGGTTTCTAGGACCTGCAAAGGTTTATTGGATTGCAGGACTTGGAATTTTGGTGAGGTGAGGCCAATCATTTTGCTGACCTCTGACTTTACTTTGTATTCCCAAGGTTTTCTCTATTACCATGACACCAAGCACCTCCCTCCAAGTGACAGGAGTGGGGTGCCCACCCTGGTCTGATTTTTCACTCCTTCTTTTACAAATTTGAGTTTTACAAAGAGGTTTTTAACCAAGTTTTCGCCTTGTCTTTTTCCTCACAGCTCTTTTGAGAGAGCTCACATCCCTCCAAGTGTTACCCAGCCCCTCTTTGGTGCCTCTTGCCTCTCTCTTTGTCTCAGTGCTTCAATCCAGAGCCCATTTTCAAGGGTGGGACCCTGGCAGGCAAAGCCTGGAAGAAGCTGTGCTGGTCCTACCCAACTCCAGCCTCTGCTCTGTCCCCCTCAGTGCCACTGCTCCTGGATCTCTCAGGTTGCTCTTTAGGGAGGGATTCCAGGTCCAGCTCTCCTGGGACACAACACAGACTTGGAGTCCAGGATGGGAATGGTCCCTGTCCCCTCAACACCACATTTGCTGAGCCTTCAATCCAGGATGAGCTCAGTGCTCCACCTCATTCTCTCAGAGGATGGCATTCCCAATCCTCCAGATGCCATCCCTGTTCTCCCCACCCACATTTTCCCTGCCTCAGACCGTACAGGACACAGTTAGCACGGGAGCTGTGGCAGGGTGGAATTAAGCAGCAGGAGCAAGAGGGATCAACGAGGATTTCCGGGGAGATTTGAAACACAAACAAGCATGAGGAACTCTAAGAGTGCACAATTTTCCTCCCGCTCTGCGCGTGTCGTTTTATTACAGAGTAATTAAAGAACACTTTAAAATTGTGATTAATGGGCTTTTTAGCTTCAGAGAAATCACATCTTTGATGTCAGTCGCTTAAACATTCCGTTTACTTTGCCATTGAGGAATGGAAATAAATAAAGAATGCTTTTTTCCCCTCTTGCTTTCTATACAGGGAAGGTTTGTAACAGTCACATGGATAAAAAAGGGATTCATGCAAGTAAAAATGTCCTCCCGGACCGAGTGACTGAAACCCTGGTCACAAGGACCAGCTCTGGGCACACTCAAGTGTCACAGTGTGGCTCCAGCAGCAGATGGGGTTTACACGGAATTTGGAGGTTCCCTTTCCTGGGAAGCTCCACACAGCAGCAATAATTCAGATTATTGGATTTTAAAGGGCGTGGGGGAAGCAATTGTGGTGATCTGGACCTCAAACCAACACCAGGTACCTTCACAGCCCATTCCCTGGAGAAAAGACACTTCCCTGGGTGGAGGGAATGAGCTGTTCCTGGTCTCTTTAGCAACACCAGCAAATCTCAGGTGCCCAAAGCCTGGTTTGCTGCTTAGTTTGAGGCACTGATTGGAGTAATGCCTCTCCAGGGTGCTTGTTTTTATTTCATAGGACTATTTTTATCCATGGGTGAATTTGCACAAGGCAGAGAGTTAAGGAAGAGATTAGTTCTAATTGCCCTTATTTTTCCTTGCATTTAAGATCTGGGCTCCAACACCACCCACAAACTCTCGATAGCCTGAACCCCACATGTTTAATCATAAAGATTATAGTGGAGCTTAGTCCCATAATAGTATTTTCAGCCCCCTGGCAGCCTACATAGCCAATATTTTTTCTTAAAGACGAATTTTCACCTTTTTTTCCTCCATTTCTCCTTTCCCAGCCTTTCCCCTTACGTCCATAATTATAGAAAAAGTAAAAAGGCAGGTTTTGGAGTTTGAGGGGATAAATTAATCAGTTAGCCTATATTTAAACACCAGTTTTTAAAATATTTTTGAAGCTTTATTGGAGTTCCTTAAAATATTTTTGAAGCTTTATTAGCAGTGGGGTTTTTTGCATAAATCATGCCCCACACACACACACACACACACACACACACACACTCTCTTCCTTCCAAATATTTGCACCTCATCACACCTCTATGCAGATTAAAATTATGGATGTTTTTCATTCAGCTGCTTTTGGAAGAAAAAGGGAGAAAAGGAAAGAGGGGAGGGGGGAAAGAGGCAACTTTAATACTCTACAGTAGCACAACCCTCCTGGGCATAAAGCAGTGTTCAGGTAGACACATCTGGTGAAATGCATCACATCAAATTAGTATCAAGGGTATTGAGATTCTGAGACGCCTGGCAGACAATTCCCCTTCTAATGTACTGCTTTGGAGCTTGTTGAGGAAACTTGAATCCCAAATCTCCAGTGAAATGAGTGATACTAAACACGCCTGCTCAAATACTGAAAGTGAAGATCAAAGACGCAGTGTCCAAATTGGCTTTGCAAACAAAGCAAGCCCGGGGATCCCCAGGAGGACGTGGTGCTAATTTTATCAGATCTCCTTGACTCCTTCCTCCCAACAGTTTGTCATTTAAGAAAAATAATAATAATAATGAGAATGCATTTCTCTCTGGCTGGCAGGAACCTGGTTGTGAGACAAACAAATTCAGTGCCTTTTAAGGGTGTGCTTTGCAAAGCACCTTAATCCAGTTAAAGTGAAAAATGAGAGTATTTCCCTCTGAAATCTACCCACGCCTCGGTCCCCAAACCACACATAGACAAACACACAGGGCCATGAATATTTCAGTACAACTCAGCCCTTCAGATCAATACAGGCAACTCTCAAGTTCTATTGATTTTTCAGAGGTTTGGCTCACAGGGGTGATAAAATATTTCTCAAGTTATGAAACCTGAGCTTGGGAGCTTTTGCTGACGCCTCAGCATTTACCAGACACATCCCTCTCCCCTCCATGTGGATTTATGACTAAGCAATAAGTCCTGGAAAGGTGGGCACTGCCATCCCATAGGGCCCACTTAAGGTCAAAAAGAGAAATCAGGACAGTCCTTCAGGTCACAAACTTCTGTTTTCTGAGGTAATCACTTATTCTTTCCCCTCCAAGTCCTTATTCCAAGATTCATTAGGCAGCAAGTGAAATTCCCTTTCAGCGTCCCCTGTAAGCTGTCAGAGAGAAAGGGACACCAAAGCAGACACCAAATAAAGCAACTCCCTGCTGAGGCAAGGGAGTTAATCCTCTCCATATGGAAAGGAAATACACTTAATTATGTATTTATGCATGTCATTGCAGGCTTGTATCTTGTTTCACTTTCATCCACAATGATCCAAACCTATTTCAATATAATGAGTAAACATTTCTGGGTTTACAATAACAGAAGCACACGGTCACTCACCATTTCCCAACCATTTCCGTGCAGTTCAGTGCAGTTTTTATTTGTCCTGGAGCAGCACTCAGGGAAGGCCGTGCTGGACTGTGACTGTAAGGTGTTTATAATCACAAAACCCAGAAGAGCTGGCCCCAAAGAGCTTAAAACTGAGCTGAAAAAGCATTTTGAGAGAGAAGAGGGAATCTGTGGATGTTACTTGCAATATTCCGGTTATTCCCTCCCAAAATGGGTACCTCTGCATAACAAAAAATCCCATTTTTAATCCAGTGGGTGCCCCACAGTCCAACACAGTCAGTCAGGGGCTGAGGTCGTTTTCTGGCCCCACCAAGAGACCTGGTGTATGTGAGTTATGGATCTTAAGTTGCTTTTTGGTAGTTCAGGAGGAGAATTCTCTCTGTTTCTTTGCTTAAAGCTGTTTTAATTATTGTTAATATCTGGGGGTTTTTTACCCAGAAGCACCAAGGAGCTTTAAGGGCCAGGGACACCCTGTGCTCCGGGCTGTCCCTCAGGTGGCAGGAGAATGTCCCAGACATCCCCTGCCAGTTACAGAGAAGGTTTTAGGGGGAATAAACAGCAGAGAAAAGAGACCTGGCCAGATCCACAGGCCAAGGCAAGGAGGGACCCACAGAGACATTCCCAGAGCTGCAGCCTGCAATTAAAAAGGCAACAGAAAGCACATTTCCAAATGATTCACAAAAAAAGAGGATTTTTGTGTGTGGGCAAAGGCCCACTGACACAGTTACACTGCCCTGGTCTGTGCATGACCTCAAGAGAGCACCTGAATTGCACTGAGACACCCAGAAAAGCTCATTTAGAGACCCTTCCCTGGGTGCCAGAGCTTGGCATGGGAGTCCAGCTTGCCCAGTTCCTTTTTTTTCCCTGTGTGATGGTCTTTTATGACTTTCAGGAAGTCAAACACAAGAAACAAGCCCTTCGTTTCACTTCTTCAAACCAAATCTGGCTTTCACCCCCCTGCCTGGCAAAGAGAATCCATCTTTCCCCTCATTTGAACATGTTGCAGTGGGTTCTGCAGCCCAGCCCAGTGAAACTCTGCCGCTGCATCCCAGTTTGGCACTTCAAAAATGCAAGCTCGCATCATCCCATCCCCATCCAGCCCTCCCCTGGCAGCAATACCTGGGAAGAATCCTCAGGCAGTTAAAACCCACCTCAAACCCCCACATTGGCCATCTCTAATCAAATTACGCTTCTCAAGCTGTTCACTCCCCAAACCCCCTCAAATGCTTTCTAATATTTTTCCCACAACTGGTGTTAAGCTGTAATTGCTCGCTGCATCTTTTTGCCCGTCTTGAATAATTGGTGTTAGATTTGCCACTTTATAGTCCTTGGGAATGTGACCTGTCATTATAAAGCTTCCAAAAAATCTCAGTTAACACTTCACAATTTTCTTTCCTTTATTTCCTCCTGCAGCAAAGGATGTGCCCTCCCTGGACCAGATATCTGATCTGCCTTTGGAGCATAAAAAACCTTTCAGAAATAATTTCTGCAGTCATTTACGCAGTAACACCTCTAACATGCCTGGGAATAGAGTCAGGTCTTTAACGGATGTAAACTGGCAGAGCTCCACTGATTTTAATGGTTACCTTGGTTTGCACCACTTGGAGGGTTCACCGAGAATTTTTGCACATTTACAAGCTCAGACAAGCGCATTTCTCATTATTTAAAAGGTTCAGCTTAAATACTGCATAGAAAATCAAACTCAAGTGATAAGAGCAGCTGTTATTAAATAAGAGATTTCCAGACTAAGTGGAGATTGTATTTCAGGACATGCCTAATGGGAGGTCTATTGAATCCATCAATATCCTCAATTATCTCCTTGAACTGGACCCTCAGTTCATAAGTTCAGTGCCTCATCTTCCAATGTGTCAAAAACCAGCATTTCCAGTGGCAGATTTGTGGGCTGGGATGTGCAGAAGGTGGCATTTTGACAGCCATAGCCAGGAGGATCCTCATTTGGATAAGTTATACACAGAGTTCCCTTTGGAGAGGAGGGATTTGAATACAGAAAATGTTCTGGAAGGCTAATATTTCCTACTGCAATCACAAACTTCTGTAGCCTTTTTCTTCAGCAGGTTCTTGGAGAGTTTCAGCAGTGGCTGGTGCTGATTCCCCTCTCCCAGATCCCTGGATCTCAGCTGGTATTTATGGTGCTCTAACACACACATAACCCTGCTCCTCTGGCTGCCAGGACCTTTACACACTCACTCTCCAAGCCCCAGTGCTCAAGAATACTTAAATATAAAATATTTAAAGCACATTTCTTGACCAAGGATTGCCCAAACTCTTTATAAAATGGATGGAATTCCATAGCAATCCTGGGCTCATCCATTCCTCCTTCCCTGCATGTTTCAGCCCAGCCTCACCTCCCGATTTCCCAGCTCTGGGAAGGGGGAAGGCAGCTGGATCCAGCATTGTTGCTCCAGCTCCACAGTAGCTTGACCCCCTGGCCTTTTCCAGCAGTCCCTAATTCCCGGCGTTACATGATTCCTAATGGCACTTTTTTGGCGCTGGACAGGGCAGAGGTCAAGGTCTGGAATGTCACCAGAGCTGCTGCTTAGCGGGGACAGACAATTAGGGGATTGTCTGGGCGAGGGAGCTCCGGGCCGGGTGTGATAAGCTGCAATCAGCCCTGGGAGGTGATAAGAACAAGCTGCCGAGCCACTGGGCTTCCCTTTCCAGCCTCCTCCTTCCTTTTCTGGGATCTCTGGAATTCTCCCTGCCCTGTGCTGCTCTTTCCCTGCATCTGCTGCTCTCCACACCAGCTGCGGGCATCCAGCTGCACACAAAACCTTTCAGCCACCCGAGCCAAAGGACTGGGGCTGGGCAGTTTGCAGACGTTATTTGTACTTATTATGGCATTATTTATGCAAAGTACAGGACTCCTAATCCTAAACTAACACCCATTCCCTGACAGACACACACCCCACAACTGTGGGTTCAATAGCTCCAGAAAGGAGCTGAAACTGCATTTCCAAAGCCCAGAAAAGCACATTAAGCCACTGAGTTATTGCATTTTAAATAACAAAAGTAACCCAAAATAACCAGGCCAACCATTGTTCTCGATCATCTCAGGCTATTTGTCACATCTAAATTACGTGTTTAAGATGACCAAACCTCATTTCTTCCTGCTTGGAGGTAGGGAATAAACATCATCATGGTTTGTATTACTGCAAAGTACTGATAATAACATTACAGTTCTCTAACACCTCTAATTCCAACGATCTCCCAGTATTTTATTGTGGCCCTGGTTCACCAAAAAATTGTAATCACAGAATTAAAATCCCATTTACTCCAGCTGAATGTACTCAAGTGCTTTGCTGAACTGGGGGACTAAACTACTAAAATTTACATGCCCACAAGGCAGGAATTATCTATCCTGGTTTGCAGAGGAGAGGAAAATGAGGCTTGCAGAGAAACTCCCTCAGACCTACATGCGGTGATTCAAGGTATGTCCAAATCAAACACAGGGATGCACAAGGATCCAAAAACAACAGACTGGAGGCAGACCCTGCTTTAAAGAGTTTGATGTGCTCATCCCCGAGCCACAGAGACCAGGCTTGAGTCGAGAAGAAACAAGACCATATGGGAGGGAAGAGTCCATGGGCTCTGAATATAAATAGTCTGGAGAAATTACATTAATTGCTCCTTTCCCTCAGAACGGGCACCCAGTTCTTGCTTTAGACCTGGAAACCAGCACTAACTCAACATCTGAAATCCAAATCATGCCCCCGGGTTCACAGAAGGATTTATGGAAATCTGAGCCTTTTCAAGCTCTAGAGCCGGCAGGAAAAGCCTCGTGGATGTGTGTCTTACCCAGAGCTGCTTTACAGGACCTTCTCAAGCAACACACAATGTCCTGGGAATCCTTCCCCCAGACTCTGAGTGGGACTTCGGAACAAATGTGTCTCCTGAGGATCCTCCTTGTGTTTTACATTGAACCCACCCACCCGTGGAGGGAGGGATTTTTCAGCCCCTGTGCTGTGTGGGTACAACCCATAAACCTCACAGTTCCCTCCTTCCCCATCCCTTCTCCCTGCCTTGCTTTAAAGAGCTCCCAATAACCTGGGACAGAGCAGCAAACTCCACACAAAGTGAACATTAAGCAAGGGCAAATTCCCTCTTACATCAGCCAAAGTTAAGAGAATATACAGGACGTGTTTTATTTATATTCCTCAAATAGGGCGCTTGGGGCTCTGGGGGTTTTGTGGGTTTGGGTTTGGTGGGGTTTTTTTGTTTCAAACCAACTCTTGTCAGATGAGTTTGTCTGAAAATTTCTTGTAAAGCCCTGAACAAGTTCTGCTGAGCAAATCCAGCCCTGCTTTTACTATTCTCAAGCTTCCAAGGCACCTTCCTGCACTATAAATGCACCGTCATGGAGCAGTGAGGGGAAAAAAAGGAGGGAAATGAATCAGGGCTGGTCATATCCAAACTATTAAATGTAAAACTTCTGTTTGTGAGCCTCGGAGGCTTCTTAAAGTGTGGGGAACGTCATCAGTCTGACCATGCTGGGGGCTGTGGCTTGTTTAAAGCTTGGTGTAGCACAGTTTCTTTGAGGTTCAGACCCACTTACACCCTGCCTCACGTGAAGTGAGAGGTTCTCTTAAAACTGGGAAAGAATGGCTCACTTGGAAAACATCTGTTCAAGTGTTCTTTGTCATCTAGACTAGTGACAGACTCAGATCCAGAGGAGTCCAACCAGTATTAATGAGAGGGTGGCTAAGGACTGCGAGAATGGAGATGTGCAAGTTGTTATCCACCAGCTACAGCTCTGTCTGGCCCAAATTCTGGAAGAATTTCTTCACAAAAGGGTTGTTAAACATTGGAAGAGCTGCCCAGGGAGGTTTGGAGTCCCCATCTCTGGAGGTGTCCAAGGAAGACCTGGACGTGGCACTCAGGGCTCTGGGCTGGGGACAAGGTGGGGATTGGGCACAGATCAATGACCTTGGAGGGCTTTTCCAACCTCAGTTTTTCCGTGATTCTCTGAAGTGACCCTGGGAGTCAAAAGACCAAGTCAGAGTCTGCCTTTCCTTTTCTGAAATGCCTGATGCAATAGGAACCTACCCCACAATAATTTCCATTGCATTATAAACAGTAAAAGATGAGTGTTTGTACAGCCTGGGCAGAATTTAGAGCTACACTGGGTACAAACCTTCAGCTTCTCTTGCTGCTTCTGTGCTGGGTGTTAAATCAGCTGCCACTGGTACAATTCTCCTGCAGAAAGAGGCCCTTCCTCCTCCCTTCATATAATTTGACCCCCGGGGCATCAGAGCTTTCTCCTCCGCAGCTCTTGCCCATCAGTGCATCTCCTTTGCATCTCTTTTCCCCTTCAACTCATTCACACTCTCTTCTGAACTCAGCTGGAAGCATCTCTTTTCCCCCTTGCCCATGACTCTTAATTTCTCTCTCCCTTGGCAGTTATTTAACTCATTAACTGAATTAATTTTAACCCTAAAGCACTTTGGGTGAATAGATTTTATGAAAGATCTGATGCGAAATGAAGTCTTGGGGGCCTTTTTTGGCACTGGAGGTGCACAAAGGAGCCTCAGTGTGCCTGAGAAGCAGACCCTTATTTCCCAATTTCTACGTGCAGTTGAATCTCAGTGCGACTCCCAGATTCCATTTAATGACAAAGTGGGTCTTTGATTGATAAAAGTCCCATGCCTCAGATGCAGACTAAATAGCCAAGCATCCTGAACAGTGGAAAAATTATTCTTGGATGCGTATGAAACGAGGCTCTCCATCATTTTCCCACACTTGCTCCTTAGAAAAATTCCTTTTCATTTTAAAATGCTGTTTTATTAGGAAATATTAAGAGCAGAGGAGACTCCAACACAGTGGTTTTGCCTTTTGCTCTGAGAGGTGGCTGTTTGGCAGGGAAAAAAACCCCAAAAGTCAACAGAGAAATAACATGGAAGTTGCCCTACGGATTGTTTATCTTGCTTAGGTGCACTGGTGGCTTTGAAAAGCAGTTTAGTTTCTCTTTCAGGTCAATAACACTTTTGTTCACCAAAATTGCACCGGAGACAAGAGCCTACCAACAGGAGGTATTGGTTGGAGGCTGCCAGCATCCAAAAAGGGGCATTTTCAGTTGGCTGGGCATAAGCGGTTTCTGAGGCTACAATTTTCCACATAAATTCTGGGGCGAGGAGGAAGGGAGCCTGCAGGAGAGTGATGGGAAGGAAAGGGAATTATGGCTGCTCAGCACAGTTTCCATAGACATTCCACGTATTCCACGACACACAGCTCCTGACTGGCAGCTTCATGGGATTCAGATCATCTAAACTCAGATATCTCCAGACATTTATACATTTCTATATCATTGCCTATGTTCTAAAATGATGATTACTGCCCACCCTGCTCTTTGGAAGTGAGAAACTCATTGCAACCAGGCCATCCTCTCCAGAAAAAGCTGATTTTCCTCACAATTTTTACTGTTCAGGTCTAGCACAAATCTCAACTTAAAAGAGCATTTCTTCACCAATAAAACAATCAGAGAACAACAGAACTAAGACTGGCCCATAAAATCACCTTCTGTTTCCTATCCCTGCCACCCACTCACTGAATCACCTCGAGCAAATCACTTCCCAAATCCTTTGTTATTCCCAACCCTTCCCTGCTCAGACCAGCAGCTACCAGGGACAGGGACACTGGATGTGAGAGGTGAACAGGTTTAATGCTGTGATGGCTCTGCAGCTGAATAATGTTCCCATAAAAATACAAATACACAAAGAGACTGGAATGTGCCCCAGCCCTGGAAGTGCCCAAGGCTGGGTTGGAAGGGGCTTGGAGCAACTTGAGATAGTGGAAGGTGTCCTTGCTCGTGGCAGGGGGTGGAATGAGCTCTTAAGGTCTCTTCCAACCCAAATCATTCCATGATTTATGATGCAAATAATGGGGAAAAAAAGTCCTGGTTGGTTGCTATCCTGTTATACTGAAAGGAAAATCAGCACCTATTTGAAGACCAGTTTGGTACACAAAAGCCTCCGCCCATTTTTTATTATAACATATTTATTTCAATATGTTTGAAGGCTTCATCAGCTTCTGCAGCAGGACCAAACTTCCAGGAAAAGGGATAAAGGTAGCAGGAGCACACTGCTGATGGGCTTGGAAAAAGCGAAAAAAAGGAGGAGCGGGTGGGGGGAAAAAGAAACCTGTCTGCAACTGCTGCTGTTTTCTCCCTCCCAGCCTCTCACACACTTTAATCACAGGCACTGAAGACCCTGCTCTGATCCTCTCAGCACAGGTGACCTCGCAGCTCTTTCCTCACCCGTAATTCCTGGATTTCAGCTCATTTCAGAGACTGCTGTGAAACAACCCCTGGCCAGAGCTCAGAGCCAAAGAGGAGCCCCTGCACCACGGACACGTCCCTCTGTCCCTGAGACACGGACTAAATTGACCCCAGACCCAGCCCTGGAGCTGCTGGTGGTTTTCCCTGGAAGCAGAAAATAAGGAGCAGGGCTGAGGATCTGAGCCAGAGTAATTTGGGCAGTTATTCTTTGCCTGAAAGGTGATCCTGAACGTTTAAATGGTTTATCCCCTTCTCGTTAGTGCCATCATTCAATCAGGACAACTCAGCCCCCGAGTGAAGGGATTGCAGCCACCCAGGGAATTCCTCACTCCAGCCAGGAAATGTGGGGTTTGTTAGTTCAAACAGCATCTGTAGGAAGCCGGTAAACAACAGCTGAGATGATGAAGGATCACATCAGCTCCTTGCTTTGAAGTAAAAGATATTAAACCATGAGTGCAGGAGTTCTTATTCTAGCTTAGCCCCCCCTTCTCGCGGATCCCCGAGAACCTGGCATGGCTCTGGCTGCTGCATAACAAGCTGGATAATAAAAATCCATAAAATATCAACAAGGCACTTGAAAGTGACATGAAAAAGCGAGGGAAGCCTGTATCTGGTGATGCTGCCATTAAAGGCAATTTGTTACTGGATGCCTGGAATGAAATCAAACATCCTTCCAGGCCCAGAGCGATATTTCCAGTCTCAGAAATTTAGGATGTGTCGTCACCTGGATGGGCACATTATGGATGCTCAGAGGCAGAGCCATCAGCATCATTTGCACACAGAGTCAGCATCAGGAACAAGGACAAGGGGTCATATTTTAACAGACTTGTGAGGCACTGGGGCGTGAATTCTCCCTTTTGCAAAGTCAGGTAGATTTTTGTTATTAATTATGAAGGTACAAAAACAAATTTAGGAGCCTCTGCAGGGCTGCAAGTCAGTGCCTCCAATGGACTCGATGACCCTGTGGGTCCCTTCCAGCTCAGCTTGTTCTGTGATTCCCTAGAGCTGCCGGAAAAGCCACGGACACAGCTACTCCTGGAAGTTCTTTCCAGCTCCCTGGACACCACCTGAGATCCAGAGCACACATCTCCATCAGCCCCTGTCATTTCAGTCCACTCCAACCACACCAAATCTCCTCACCCTCTCCCTACCCAACATCTGCTTTTCCCACCTCTCCTAAATCCCCTCAACCTTCGGTTCTGTGCTTCCCTTCTCTTTCCCCGCCACCAACCTCTCCACCTTGATTTTTTCTCCAAGCTGATTAATCCCATCGTGTTTTCTACCCTTATTAGAAATGGCATGTCCAGAATTCAGTGGATAAAGCTCTGGCCTGGGATGGTGGAGGTCCCTTAATTCCAGGTCTCCAGTGCAGTGCAGTTGTTTCCCTCTCTCAGCCATTCCTCTCTGAAACAAGGAGAACAATTTACATCTTCATTTGCAAAATGCTTTGAGATCTCCACATGAAAAGAGCCAAACAGCAAGAATGAATAATAGATGAGAGCTACAGGACAAGAGACGGGTTTATTCGCGGTCCTAACATGCCAAGTGCAATATTTTTTATCTATGTAAATATTTTTCCACAATAAATTATTGTTAGTAACAGCTTTTTTCCTTGTTTTTTTTGCTTTTTTTTTGAAGCCTTGAGCTTTCAAAATTGCCTGGTCAGGGAGAGCTCTGAAAAACATAACCCTGATGATGTGGAGTTTTTTTCTAGTGCTACTGTACAGCCCCTTGTCCCCCAGAAAAGGACCCTAAATTGTGTATTTAATACATGTCCAGGCATCATTACAATGGTGGAATAAGCACATAAAGTCAAATTTGAACTACTCATGTCAGGAGATGCCTGAAAGTTGAAATACTCAGAGGCATTTCGCCACCTGATTTGTTTGATTAGATGCCTTTCAGCACATTAAAATACATTTATTTAGGATGCCATGCAGCTTGCAGAGAAAAACAAAGCGCTTTAGGGTTCGGCACATCCAGATTCTGCAAAAAATAAACATCTCAGGCCCTGACCCCACCATAAACCCCACACCAGCAGCTCTGGCTCTTCAGTAGAGCTGGGTTATGTCTCTAGAATCTTAAATATAACTGCTGCTCCCAAATGAAGGAGGGATAAAGGATGTGGATAAAGGGTTAGACAGGGCTTGGAGCAACCTGGGGTAGTGGGAGGTGTCCCATGGCAGGGGGTGGCACTGGATGGGCTGTAAGGTCCGTTCCAACCCAAACCATTCCATGATTCTATAATTCTGTGGGAAGCAGATGTTCCAGAGGCTCCATACAGCCATCATGGAGCCTCATTCCTCCTGTTTTTTTAGGGAATATTGTGATGACAGGCTGTGGACAGCATGAAGCCCCAGGATGGATGGGAGCTGCAGCCAGCAATCCCTGCTCCCCGTCCCCTGTGTCCCCTCCCTCTGAGGAGGCCCCAAACCAGCCCCAGTGCCAGAGCATGGACAGGAGCCCAGCCTGGCACCAGCTAACGGGGTACTAATTACTGGTGATGGATGCACCCCACAGCCCTCCCTCAGTTCCCACTCCAGGGTAGAAAACGAGGCATTTTCCCTGCCCCAGCCAGGGGCTGCAGCAAAAGGCCGAGCACCAGCAGGGTTCTGCTGTTAGTGCAGAGCGCACGCTCCAGGGGCCGGGTGCTGGGAAAGCGGGGCTCGGCTCAGGATAATCCCGACCCGAACACTGCTGGTGTTCTCCAAGATGTCTCTTTTTTCCAGCACTGGGTCTGATTCCATCAGCCTCGAAACATAGGATGTGAAAACAAATATGTTCAGGTTCCTTCTCTCTGATTGCAAGACTTGGCACCTCTGCAGAACAAGCAGGGAGGGCAACACACGCTCTGCAAATGAATTAATTAGACCTCAGGAAAGAATGTGTGGGCTTGGAGGAGGGCCTGAGCGAGCAGTTTGCAAAGTAATAATGGGTGAAAAAAATTAAATTGCATTCCCCAGCACCCTGAACAGGGCAGATCAGAACAGCCAGGGCAGAGAGAAGGGTGCTGGGTGATGCTCTGGTCACCAGGAATCTGTTTGAAATGACTGTGGGCTGTCAGACCATGCTGGGCCTTCACTCACCCACTTCCCCAAGCCAAAGGTATCTGCCTGCATTGTGAGGCTGCAAGTAATGCCATAAAAAGAAAATTCCAGTTTCATTTGACTCCTGTTGCTCTGTTCACCAGGGCTGCCTACTTTACAAGTCTACCAGAGTGAAATAAAAAGTAAGACTTCCTGCATGTCTGCTCCACTTCTCAGGTTATGAGGCAGAGAAAAAAAATCATCAGTAATTGCTTCACATATAAATGTGAAAACAATTTTAGAACTCCCTGGCCCTGCATCAACATTCATGTGCCTCTTACCAGCTCTGAACTGGGTATTATCCTGACTCGAGAACAATGATAAAGGAAATAGTTCTCCCCCACAGCTCTAGGTTAACCTGTTTACATCCAAGTATTTGCAGAATTACTCCTTTTCCCCTCGAGGTGTTGCTGGGGATGCTGAGGGCTCTGCAGTTTGTTTCATTTGGTGAGGGGTAACAACACAAAAACCTGGGACCATCTCCCTTGGCCGTGATCCACCCCAGAGCTGGGGAGAGAAGCAGGAGGAGGAATCCAACACGTGAATTACAGCGGCCACAAGTGTGGACATAACGTCAGCGTGTGGTGCTGCTCTGGTTTATATTAATGCAGAAAGCACAGAAAGAGGAAAATGCTCAGTTGTGTGCGTTTCATTAAATCCATCATGGAAAGCCAAATTCTGTGTGGCTCAAATGCAGGGAAACTTGCCCCAAAATAACTGGATGGGTTTAAACCCCAACACAAATTTGTTATTTCAGAGCTGATCCATCCGCACAAACCAGCCCCACATTCTGCTGCATCCATCAGCAGCAGAGCACACGCTCCACCAAGGAAAAGAGAAAATCAATACTATGCAATTAAAAATATTTCTTCTAAGTAGCAGCAACCTGTCTTTTCCTTTGGCAAAGACAGTCAAAAGCTTGTACAGTACAAACACAACAGAAGTAAAGTGAGTGGACATTCTCCTTCAGCATTCATAAGGAAACCCCAGGGAGCTGAGTGCCACTTGAGGGAGAAACAAAGCACTTACCTCGGTGTAATGCAGTGCCAGAAACCATTAAAAACAAAAACCCAGCAGCATCCACAGCCCAGACACTGCAGCTCCTTGTCCTGCCTGCGGGGGATGGCCCTGCACCCCAGTTCCTGCTCTGGGAACTCCAGTTAAAGCACTCCAGCTCAGTTCAAGCTCCTGGAAAGAGGATCAAAATTCAGAAGTTGTATTAATTAATGCATTGGCCAGTGCAGGGCTGAAGGCAGGGTTGGATTCTGGCTGTGTGGGATGTCCTGATAGCCAGACCTGGTGTTTTGTGGCCAGGCCTTGTGCAAACCCACTGCTGTTATTTGGGATCTGCAAAATTCCTCACATGGGCCCAGGAGCCTGTGGAGTGATGTGCTGGATTTTAAGGCCAGCAGTGCCATCATTTAACTCCCTCTCCTGTGCAGCACAGGCCAGAGAATTCCACCAGTGTCCTGAGCTCACCAGCTTCTGCTGCTTTCCAAAAAGTCACTCAGTCAAACAGTGGAGAAGAGGAAAAGCTGAGATTCCATCACAGTCTTTGTCCCAGGGGGAAAAGGCTAAGTTTAAATATAATACAAACTAAACTCCAGCCCAAATAATTCTGTTTTAAAAAGGGATTTTTCTGTACTCTGGTCTCTATGCCCCTACAACATTCCCAAAAAAATGCCCCTGAGCCAACTATACTTTTTCAGGTTAAAATAAGTGAGGAATTAGAAAGCAGAACATGGAAGATTATAACAAAATATATGAGATATTTGTAATAAGCTGCAGTTTGATGTTCTCCTGTCCTTTTACACTGGGCTTTCATTTCTAAAGGGAACAAATCCCAGATCCTACTCCCTGAGCACAGCAGGGTCCTCCTGTCTCTGGATGCGGCTGGTTGCAGGTGCTGAGAGGGAATTTTCAGTGCAATCAGTGATACTTGCACACACACAAGTGATTTTCTTCCCCTTCCTCACTCCCCTCATTCTTTAACACTTCTACTCATCATGTCGTATCTACAGTTAAAAAAATACACAGTGACAAATTTAAGTGTCTGATCCAAAGGCAAGGAAAGGCTTCCCTGAAGGTGTCTTCAGTCCTTTGGAGCTGCTCTGGAGGCGCAGATATGAACCCCCCCTGTCTTGAGGAGATCAGAAGCCATGGGAAATGGGGAGTGCTTCATTCCTAAGGAGAGCAAAAGATCAACAGGAAAACCAAGCTGGACTTGGACCTGAGCCATGGGGAGCCAAAGGACCCAGCCTGAACCCTGCCCAGGATGTTTAAGGCTCTGATTTAGTGCCCAATGAAATCAATTATTGATTTCCACAGGAACTGGAAGACGTCTTCTGTGAGTTGCCCAAAGGGACACAGGAAGTTTATGGCAGAGCTGAGAATCCTCCCAGCTCCCCAGACCTCTCGTGTAACCATATGTCCATGTGTCCTCTCAGATTTCCCTGGCTCGTTTTTAGAAGCCATTTCCCCCCAGCTCTGCCCCCCTGCTCTGCTGGGAGGGAGGAGATGGCACTTTCCCTCTCCCAGCCACGCTCTGTCAGCTCCCTCTGCCACTTGGGATGTGCTGTCGCTTCCATGGAAACAGAATCATGAATCTTTTTCCCAGGAAATGCCTCCAAACTGCCTTCGTTTTGTTTTGTTGTTCCTTCTAGACAAGTCTGCTGCATGTGCATGCTGAGGCTGTAGGACTTTGCTGTTATTTAATGTAGAAATGTCCTTTTGGGGAACCAAACTATGGGTAACATTAATTTAAGTGGAAAATATCCTCTTTTCTCCAAGGATTTCCCCTCTTCCGCCTGGGGCTCCTTTGCCAACACTGGCCTTGCAGTTTGGATGGTATGTGGGTATCAAAATATTCACTGATTTCCCTGCATCTGTCATGGTCAAGAGAAAAGAGAATCACAGAATCACGGAATATCCTGTGCTGGAAGGGACCCACTGGGATCATCCAGCCCAGCTCCTGGCCCTGCCCAGACACCCCAAAATGCCACACTGTGCATCCCTGGAGCGGTGTCCCAATGCTCCTGGAGCTCTGGCAGCCTCGAGGCCGTGCCCATTCCCTGGGGAGCCCGGGCAGTGCCCAGCACCCTCCGGGGGAATTCCAGGGATCTGTCCCACAGCAGGTCCAGGTACAACCCTGTAGTTCACCCTCAAATCTCCCAACAACATGGGGATGATTTTCCATGGCCTTGTGAAGTGCTGGGGGTTGGACTGGAAGGATGTGGAGCTGCTGGAGAGAGTCCAGAGGAGAAACCAAGGACAGGCAACACCTGAATGCACTCTGAAGAAGCGCTCCTATTTCGGGAAGCATCCAGAAATTCCAAGTTAATCCTAGAAATGGCTCTTAGCACATGGATTTAGCAGAATTTCAAAGCTCTGTGATACAAGTGCTCAGGAGAACAGACTCTTGATCTGATCTGAAACCATTACACAGAATTTTCATGGAATCCTGGAATCCCAGAATGGTTTGAGTTGGGAAGGGACCTTAAAGCTCATCTTGTTCCACCCTCTGCTCTGGGCAGGGACAACTTCCACTATCCCAGGTTGCTCCAAGCCCTGTCCAGCCTGGCCTTGGGCACTTCCAGGGATCCACGGGCAGCCACAGCTGCTCTGGGAATTCCATCCCAGCCCCTCCCCACCCTCACAGGGAAGAATATCCCATCTACCCCTGCCCTCTGGCAGTGGGAAGCCATTCCCCCTTGTCGTAGTACTCCAGGCCTTCGTAAAAAGTTTCTCTCCATCTGTCCTGTCAGCTCCTTCAGGTCCTGGAAGGCCACAGTGAGGCCACCCCAAAGCTTCTCTTCTCCAGGCTGAACAATCCCAATTCCCTAGTGTTTCCTCCCTGCAGAGCTGCTGCACCCCTCTGGTCATTCTCCACTCCTTGAGAATAGAGAAACCAGAATAAGGACAGGAGCGACCAAGGTGACACAAACCCCTGTGGGAGCAGTGTGTGGAGCCAACTCAACTCTGAGAAGGGTTGAACTATTGGAATTATGGAATTATTAGGGTTGGAAAAGTTGGAAAAGACCTCTAAGACCATCAAATCTAACTTTCGACCCAACACCACCACGTTCACCACTAAACCACATCTTCCAGTGCCCCATCCCCACGTTTTTTGAACACTTCCAGGGAGAGTGAAGCTGTAGGAACAGAGGAAACTTTGCTCTGTCATGTCCTTGGACCAACTTGCCACGCACAACAAATGATTTTGGCTGCCAAGGAGAATTCTCCCACTGCTCCATATGCAACGCCGAGCGATCCACAGAAACCACGGTGTTGGTTTCATGTCTCACAACAGCCTGGGGGAAACTTTATCCCTTTTTTTTTTTAATTCCATTCCTATCTCTTACTATTTCCCCTCCATCTTGCAAACAATTAATTATAACGCTACACCTAAATTATAAATTACCAACTTTCGGGGGGCACAAAAAGAGAAAAAATTGACTTAGAAATTCTGAAAGGCTGAGATGTCAAGAATGGGGAGAAGCAGCTGTTTTGGAAATGTTGCCTTTTTCTTTGTTCTGAATGCTATTTAAACATTGGCAGGGGGCCTCATTAAAGATGAATCGATGAATTAGTAAGTAGTGTTGTAGCCAGAAGAGACAGCATGTGCTCCTGTGGTGAAAACAGATTTACACAAAAGAAAGGAAGGGGGGGAGAAAACACCCCCGTCTCAACGTGCAACAAAGTCAGTGTTTTACAATATTCTATCAGGGCTGCGCCAATCCCGGGCAGGATCCATCAGAATTTCCAATCTAAATTCATATTTGGGGGGTTAGAAGTTGGAACTGGCTGCGAAGTTTCCTCTGGGCTAAAATGGAATAGAGAAGTTTGGAGCCCCAGAGCATTTTGGTTACCAAAATGTTATGAAGTGTGAAATAATAATAATTAGGGGTATGGCATGGGAATCACAAACCAGATATGATCCAGCTGCAAAAGCAAAGAGAGATATCAGCTCAGCCACCACCACTGATGTCTGCAGGCATTAATATGGAAATGGCACCTCACTTTTGGCACCAGACTTCGAGAGAAATCCTGGAAAAAAGGATCAGCTTCAGCCGTGGAACTGCCAGGGGGATCCACAGGGTCCAGGATGATGAGGGGAGAAATATCAAGGGACAGACCCCAAGTGGAGCTGCTTGTCTGACTCTGAAATGCAAAGAAGCCCAGGACAAAAGGCCTGTCCCAGCTCCTGCCCTCAGCACGGGACTTGTTCTGGCCCTTCCCTCCTGCTCCAGCTCCAGGAGGTGTAAAACAGGAGCAAGGTGGAAGTTCCACGCCAGAGCACTGGGAATGGAGCTCCCAACATGCCTGTGATGTTCCCTGCGTGTCCCCACCTGGTCCTGGGTGTGGCATCTGACACCTGGGCCCCAAGCTCCCCATCCACGTGCCACCAGACACCTTCTTTTGTGCCACCAGGCACCCTCCCATGTCCCACCTTCACATACAACCTCCCCAAGTGCCCCAGACACCTCCCCAGGTGCCCCAGACACCTCATTATCAGCTCAACACCAAGCTGGGAGCAGCCAGAACCTCAGCTCTAATTTTGGTAGCACAAACCAGCTCCAAGCACCACCTGAATATTTTTTCAAAGCCTCAAGATGTTCTTGAGGAGCATTTCAAAGAAAAACATGGGGTTCTCCAGTATTTTGTCATTCCAAACCAAACCACGACAATTCTAAAGTCACCAGAAGTTGCACCTGTGTGTTAAACCAATGGAAAAGAAGGAGCTTGCACAGAACCACACAATCCCATATTGGTCCATAAGACTTCATTTCTCCAGTAACAATTTGGCCTCTGACAATTAGGAGAGACCTGAAATTTTGGGGTTTTTTCTGAAAATCATAGGAGAAACTATAGGAGAAATAATCCATTATTAATAAATAAATAATCATTGATAATCCACTATTATCGCCTGTGTGCTGCTCATTCCTCTTCCCTTTGCGTGGGCCTTACACATGCAGAGGGTAAATGAAACATTTACACAGCCCAGAGAATATTTTAGGTAACTTAGTGCTGGTATCTGCTCTGATTTGTCAATCTGAGTTCTGAAAAGGGAGAATTGAGGCCCAGAGAGGTTTTGTGATTCACTCAAGGTCACCCTGGCAGTCTCCAGCAGAGCCACCAGCTGAATCCAGAGCTCCCATATTCAATATCCTGCACCTCCGACCTATCCTGCAAACCACGAAATGAAGGAACACCAGAACTACCCCTTAAACAAGAGATTTCTGAGGGACTCCAGTGCGTTTGAGCTCATGTATAAAATACACAGATAAAATGCATTGCTCCAGCTTCCAGGACCCTGATTCATTTTGGATCTATCACTATTAATAAACCTCAAGAAAAGTCCTAAATTCTTGCAAGACATTAGTCGGGTTTTTTACCAGAGGTCCATTTATCCTACTTTATTAAGTGTGAAGAGTCAAAATGTTCAGCTACTTTAAGTTTTTATCCACACCCAGGATTTGGAGCAAATAAAAATCAGTGTCATTTGAGTCGATTTCTACAAGGTTGGGCCTCCTCTGTTGTTCTGCTATTTTAAATCATTTACTGTTGTAGACTTCATGCAAGACACTTTGAATTTGATAGATTTAGGGGTTTTTAAAGAAAAATAAACACTTTGTGCTGAACATCACCTGAATTACTGACCCTGGGGCAGGTTGCAGGTGAGTGACTGCCACTGGCACAGGAGCATCCTGAGCTGGCACCAGGACTGGAATGGAGAATTCCTGGGTTCCAGCACTTGAGACCTTCCCACCTGCTCCTGCTGCTCCCTCAGGACCCCACAGCAGAGGAACACACTGGGTTTTTCACCTTTGTTCTATCTCCCTCCCATGGAATCACAGGATCATTAAGGGTGGACAAGACCATTGAGACCAAACATCAACCCAGCACCGCCACCGTGTTCCCCACTAAACCACGTCTTCCAGAGCCACAGCCACACGTTTAGGGATGTCCAGGATATTGGGGAATCCCTCACAGAGGCTGTTGGAAAGTCCCTGTCAGAGGCAAAACCCTGATTTCACCCTCAGGTGCTCCTAGCTCTCACCCCGTGTGGAGGTGGAGCACGAACGGTTCCATTTCCCCTTTAAACCAGCTGCTGAGACCTTGATGCCATTTTACGTTTGTTATCAGGGATATGAAGAGCAGATACTTTTTTAATTAACTTTCTGTCCCTTGACTCCTCCCCAGGTGCTCCGTGCACATCATTATTCCCGTTGCCTCCCTGTGACCGTGACCCAGATTGGAGCTGGGAGCATCCAGGAGGAGCGGGATCAGCTCACCTTGGGCAGCCACACCAGACCTGACTTGATGGCTTAAGTTAGAGCAGCCCAGAGGGCCCTCTAAGACACCTTCAGTCTGACTGGGCCCCACAGTACAGGAAAATCAGCTGCCACCAGGTTTTTTGTCTGTTTTATAACCCACATCTCCACAGGAACACATTAATTTAGAGCCTCCCTCCATTGATATTCACCATGGACAGGTAAATTCCCGTCACTTCGCACCAGCTGGGGAAAAGCAAACTGGTAAAACATGGGAAAGTTTGGGGAGTAAATAGAATTTCATTCCTTAAAGATCAAATGAATTACTGACAAAATAAAATACCACTCAGCAGAAATAAAGGGGAGGATATTTAGTCCATAAGCCACACTCTGATTTCAATGAGTTACTAAAACAATATTAGGGATGTGGAAAATTCTTCAGCAGGTTGTTTTCTAGCTCAGATTGGGAAGCACCAAGAGAAACGCCACAGGTAAGATGAAATCTGAATTATTTAAATCAAGGGGACAAAAATGCTAAAAAAAAGGCTGAGAGAGAACAGCAAGAGAGAGGAATATACAATAACAGTTTAACAGTTTACAATAACAGTTCAACAGTTTGCAATAACAACCAAAAAATTGGTTGAGAAATAATTGGGGTTTTAATGCCTGAGAAATATTAAGGTTGCAGCCCCGAAATGGTTAAAAATTCTTGCAGCAGAACATGCCTTAAAAATAAATAAATAAATGAATGAATAAATCTCAGCTCACTCTTCTCCTAAACCACCATGGCTCCCACTCAAACTGTTTCATCCCAGGGCTGCTCCTCTTCCTTTGCTGCACTTTCTCGAGGTTGGGTCATAAAAAAAAATTGTACCTTAAAAAAAAAAAAATTAAAAAAAATATACTTGGATCTATTGATTTGTGCTGTAGCAAAGCCCCTGACATTCCAGCACGATGAAGATATTGCTCTGGACCCTGTGTGCCTCCTCATACTTCTCTTCTGCTTATGAGGGTCTCCAAGGATGGTATTAAAGATATTGTAGTTCCCACTTTCCGACTCTGGGATATCAGCGAGATTCTCCTGTGTAAAGAATAATTATCAGCACTGCTGTTACCTCTAGTAAGTGTGTAATTACATGCTCTGTTTTGTGGGCTGTAGGCTGTGCAATTTTAAATTATACAGTAATGACAAATTCTCCCTTTTTTGCCACCTTCTTCCAAATATAATAATAATAATAATAATAATAATAATCAATGTCATAATGAAAGAAAGATAACATTCTTCTGTGTTAGCATTAGCAGTTTGTTTTTGCTTGCGGAATTATTTTAAGGCTAAAAAGAAGCCTTGAAATCTAAAATTTTTGCTGAAAATAGAAGCAGATTAATACGAGGAGAAGGGAGTGAATAAAAGCACAGAAAAGCCTTAACAGGGAGCAAGAGCAGGTGTGGAATTCCATCTGATCCCATTCATCCCACAGAATCTGCCCGGCTTTTATTGGGAAGGCTGGTCAATACCAGGAGCCGGAACAGTGTCCCCAGAATGGAAAATCTCCGTTCCCAGCCCTAAACTGAGATTTCTCCGAAGGGGAGCAGCCCTGGGTGAGGGGAGTCAGCCCGGGGTGATGAGCCCCGAGCAGTGCAGGGTGCGTGCCACCGGTTCAGGGGTCAGATGTCCCCGTGCCCCCGTCCTGGCCCCTGATCATCACCCTGATTAGGGCTTCCCAATCATCCCAGTTAGGGGTTCCACATTAAAACAAGGCACAATCAATGTTCAGGCATCGCCGGGAGCCACCACAACACTGCTCTGTGCCCACACAAAGAAAGGGCATGAATTTATTGGGACTACAAGGGATAAATCCCAAATTCATTTTCAGCTCTGCAAAAGCAGCTCAGAAAAGGAGAGAAGCCTTTTGTTCCTGAACTGAGAAGCAGCTCCTCAGCTGCTTTATTCATCTTGAAGAGAGTTAAAAGAGTTGATATTTGCTGCAAATTTGGTTCATGGCTCTATTTTTATTTTCCTGCTCCCACCAAGGTTTACACATATTCATGTTCCCTTCAGGGAAAGTTTTATAGTGATTACTGGGGAGAAAGCCAAAAGGGACCTCTATAAATACACCTCGAAACACTCCAGGATTTAAATCAGATAATTTCCGTGGGTTATTTCAAGGATGGGGCTTGCAGGGTGTCCTGGGGAATGCAATGGTTTGGATCCAATCCTCAATGAAATTCTGTAGGAATGTCACAAAATGGAAAATTCATTGTGGCATTATTCACTATTTGGGGTTTTTTTTGTTGATTTCCAGCAGCTTTCATTCCCAATATGAGAAGCTGTAATTGCAGCATCATTCCCAAGTAAATATTCGCAGGAGAAAACCAGGTAGGGTCAGGTCCTGAGGGCACCCAGGCGCTTGGGGAGCATTCTGTCAAGTTAATCTTGCCCACAGTGGGGACAAACAGATTAATAATTTGGGATTTTGGCTTGCAAACTGCTCTTTGGAAAGGAAAACCAGTAGTTTTATTTGCAGAGCAATTACACGAGATTATCTGGAAGCCCAGGACTGTGTTTTACGACTCAGGCAGTAAATAACTCTAAAGGGACGGAAACAACTCGGGCTTTACTTCTACTCCATTCCTAATATCCTACTAGGAATCAGTTCTCCCACTGCAGCCAAATTCTGAGGCTCTGATCAAGCAACATCCCAGGTCTTGGAATGAGCTGGACTTTGAGGTGCCTTCCCAAATCCTTCTGGGATTCTGGGAACAAACAAAGAGCAAGAGAGGTAAATGAAATACAGAGAGTGTAAAGCACCTTCCCAGAGTCACGAGGGAATGGGGTATGGAACCAGCCCTGGAATTCGAGATTCCCAGCTCCCAGGCAGGAGTCTATGGCCTGGATGGATTGAGCTGTCTCAGGATTTCCAGCTAGCAATGGAAGGACAAACCTGCCTGGGCACTGGTACAGCCAGAGGCACTTGGGGGTTAGAAAATATTTTGAATTTTTATACTGTTTCCGGTCACCTCTGAGACAGAAAGAGTTTAACAGATGAGGCCAATTCATTGAATTTTGGATCAGTTTGTGACTAGATCCTGCTTCTCCACAGTCTGTATTAATCCTGCTGTTGATGCACAACTCAGCAGCCACACTCCAGGGAGGAGCTGACTCCCAAGGCCAAAAGGCAGTGATGGGATGTGCTGAACTGGTATTGAAGTGCTCATCGAGAACCAGAAATCTGGGCTCACATTTCTACTGGTTGGTACATGGGAAGACCAGTTCTGGCTTAAGAACCTCCCTCCTCTCCTCCTCCCCAGGCAGGCCTGTTTACAGCGAGTAGGAGAAAAAATACCGTCATTGTTTCATTATATTTTTATTTGTACAGAAAGTAGTGGGAAATTGTCTCCTTTTCCACTATTTCAGCGTGTGGGATTTAATACAAGATCCAAAAGGTTTCAAGCAGTGCTAAGAGACGTTTTCTCATCGTATTTCACAGCTCTTTCAGTCCCTGTGTCACAGTTCTGGTGTGGAAGGCGAGGAGGGCAGTGGAGGTTCAGCTCCCTCTGGAATCCAGAGAGATTTGGGGACCAACTCACCTTGGAAAAATCCTCTCCATTAAATCTGAGGGAGAAGATGCTTAAGTGTGTTCTTGGATCAGCCTCAAAAGATGAGAATGAAGCCCTAAAAGAACAAGGTGAGGGAGAGGCACGACTGGGACACAAAAAATAGGAATTAAGTCAAGCATGCAAAATTGTCATTAAAATTTACCAGACCAGGGACTAAATATCTGTCTCTCCCTTACAAAGCCTGATGGAGAGAGTCTTATAAAAATTAATAGGCATTGAGTCAACAGCAGTCTATAGGAATAAAACAGGATGCCATGGAAATTACTTCAAAATCTACAAGGACAGCTGACGTTTTAAATATGTTTTCTTTTCTTATATGTTCACATTTTAAATCCTGCAACAGCAGTAAGAGCTTAAGAGAAGTCTAGAAGAGGAAGTAATTCACTGTTAAATGCCATGGAGATACAGGGGGAATCACACTGTTGTATCTTGAAATTTAAAATTACTTGTCCAGAGCTGAGGGAATTTTACTCCCGTGTTACATCTCAGATGAATCTGAATGGTTTTTACTGTACTTGAGAAATCTTTGAGGAAGTTCACGAAAAATGGCATCTTTAATCTGTTTTTAGTGTTATTGGTTTTATTTTGTTCTGGGATGCAGGAGAGGCTCTGCCCTCACTGTACAGGTACCTCGCGACAAGAAAAAGCAAACACTTCATAAATCAAGGGATGTGACCACGAGGCAAAGGGTTGAGATGCTGATTGAGGTAATAAGGAAATAAAAATAAAAATTTGGGCTACAAAAAAACCCCAACAAAACCAACAAACAAAAACCTCCCTAAAAACCAAAACCAAATAAACAGAAAAAACCCACCAACAAAAAACCAACCCTACAACTGCAGAAAAGCCCCAAAACAAATCAACACCCCAAAAAAACCCCAAACACTTTGCCTGGTGCCTCAATTCCTCTTTTCTCCCAACCTACCCCTGTATATCCCAGACTGAACACTGCAGGAGGACCAGCAGTGATGTGTTTCCCCAACTCCATCATCAAAAGCTTCAGTTCAGCATCCTCTGGTGAAAGAGGCCTCATAACTGCTCAAATTCATTAATAAACACCTTCTCTCCACATAGGAGAGCTTTTTAACCCTTCAAAAATAGCAGGAGGTGTTCTCCTATGATTTCCACCACAAATTCATATAAATGTTAAGTGCAAGGTTTTTTCCCTGGCAGCTCTTCCAAATTTGTTTGGACAGATTTGGTTCCTCTGTTTCAGCTCAGTGGGGAAAAATGCTGTAAAATTTCAGCTTTGGATGATATTTTCTCTCTCCGAGATAAAGAGAACCCAATCTAATTTCTTTGTTACTTACAAAGGCAGTTTTGAAAAGCATCCTCAGGCTCCCCATCCCTTTTCTCGGGGCTCACATTTTGGATTTTGAACGGCTCTCTTTTCCCAGCCTCTAATTGACAGTGAAAAGCTGATTTCTGGAGCCAAGGTAAGGTACTGAAGGTAAGTGATCAAAACACTGCCCCTGTAATAAATCACTGGAGCCCAGGTCAGGGGCTGGAGTGTGAATGCAGCGTTCAATAAAGAAACACTCCGCACCTCTCAGCTCCAAACTGACCCAGCTAATTGACCTCGTTGTGCTGCCCCCATTAATCATCCTGGCACGGGGGGCAAGAGGCAGCTCCGCTGCACAGGAGTGGGGGTGGAAATATAAGGTGAGATGAAATCATAGACAATTCTTCCTTAATTAACTCATTGGAGTGCCTGGGCTGGGACGTGTCACTGGTTTTCTGATGGAATATCAGGAATAAGATGCTGGGTTTGCCCAGTTTGTGGTCATTTAGCCCACGGGTGCCCAACACAGCAAATTGAAGGAAATGTGAACAATCACCTGGATGCAGAATCACAGACTCTGCTCAGCTGGGAGGGACCCACAAGAATCACCAAGCCCAAATGTTTGGGCAAATTAAACCCTCTACCCATTAAAAACTTCACGTGTTCACATAAATCCCATGCATGGAGAAATCCCTGAGTCATTTACACAACACCAGGATAAATGAAATTACTGATACACCTGCCCAGGGTTTCCTGCATGGATTGTGCCATGAGGAAGTTGTGCAAGAACATGTTGGAAAACCATAAAGCCAGCCCTGAGTCCCCTCACCCCTTACCACTCTTCATTCAAGATCTGAAACCACTGTTGGGCACCTAAACCTCATCAGCTCCAAGTTTATCTATTCATCTGCTAATTTAGAACCATCATCCAGAGATTGTGGCCATGCTCATGTGAGGAATTTCAACAGTTTAATCGAAGGAAATCACCTCATTAATGTGGAGTTAAAGTCAGTGTGTGGGGTGGGAGCCTGTGTTCCATTTCCCAAAAAAAATGAATTTTTGGGTTCCAGAATGGTTGAGTTAACAATGTCATTCAAAAATTGGGGCAAAAAAACCCCAAAACAGTGAGAGACAATGGAATTTAATCTCCAAAATTGCTGTTGAAAAAGGAACACATAAGCACTTTCAGATTTCCACCCATTCGAGGTTTGTGCCTGATTTATTTTCCTTTGGGCTAAATCTGTTTATTGGCTGTGAACAACATGATCCAACTCAAAAGTGGCCCAGCCTGGAGTGGGGGATTGGAGCAATGACCTCCACACATCCTTTCCACCCAAATTATCGTATACCTGCATTAGAAAAGGTTAAGGATGGACTGAAATCAGCCTTTTAAACATTGAAACTGCAGTGATCTTAACTGGAACATGTAATTATTCATTAAACTGCCAGGAGTTTCTGGGGAAACAACCACCACAAAGCTGAGATTTTCAAACCCTAAAGGATTTACTGGAAACCAAGGATTTGAAGTGAATGAGGAGCTCAAAACTCCTGTCTGCATTCACAAATATTACCCCTATTCACAAGTCACTGGAAATTTGGGAAGAGGATAAAATATTTAGTCCTGTCTTCATACAATATCACACTGAACCTGATCATCTAAACAATTTCACAGTGGAGTGTCCCACGAATGTACAGATGCTCCAGTCCAAGGAATTGCTCATGGTGTCAGGAAATCACAGTGCTTGATTTACAGTGCTTGATTTACAAAGGCCCTGAGCATCTAAACCAAGTTCCTGGAAACCAGAGCATCCCTTTTTCTGCAAGGTGTCACATTTCTGAAGCCACTCTTCAACCTTCCCTGAAACCCTCTCCTTTCCTTCCCCATTTTTCTCCATTTACGGGCACTGAATGCTTGAATGCTTCCCCGGCAGCAATTCCAACGCAAGGACAATCCCCTTGGAGCACGAGACACAGAACCTATTAATAAGCAAATGGAAAGAGCTGGCATATATTTCTCATTGTTTAATTCAGCAGCCACCAGAGCCTGAGCGCTCCTCTCCGGGGGCTCAGCCAGGCAGGGGCAGTGTGGGAGATGACTCGATGCTCAGTGTGGAGCACACCACCCCAGACTCATCCCACATCCCAGGGGTGGAGGTGTTCCTTTGGACAGCCAGGTCTGGATTTTCGGGGAAAGCAGCCTTTAATCCCCCCCGTGCTGCCCACCCCATGCATGGTTTGATTTTGAGGGTGGGAAGGATGTGGAGCTTTGGAGAATGACATGCTCTGCAGAGCCGAGGAGCTGTGGGAAAGGGGCTGGGAAGGGAGCGAGCCCTTATTCCCAACTGGAAAACCATCCTTCATCTTGTGCTTCTGGGGCCGCCTTAACCCCTTCCTCTCCCAAATCCCAGCTTCCCCTCCTGTAATCCTGAGCAGCCTGAAGAGAGTTCAGATAACCCTGTCTGAGAGAGACCTTCCCATCTGCCTTCCCTTGCTTTGGAGATAACACTACTGTACACATCAGGATTTGCTGAATTATTTCCATTATGAAAAAAAGGAGATGTTTTTTCAGTGATGGTGATTTTTTCCCCCTCATACACCACCGATTTTGCACAACCACTCCAAGGATCAGCACAAACATTCCCTGGGAAAGGACTGCTGGGTTCTAAGTCAGGCTCAAGGGGAAGGAGGCAATGTAGATTGTCCTCAACGCATTCTGCACGACTCCATCCTAAAAGCATTTTCACCTCTGCTGCTCTGTATGAAAGGATATTGTTCAGCCAAGCAACAGGAAATACCAACTCTGATACAAAAAAATACAGGAATCCACTTCTTTTCCCTTTGAACTGAGCACATACCATTGCTGGGCCCAACAAGACATTGTATTTTCTGCCCCAGGCTCATCTTCTGTTCCCCAGGCTGAATTCTTCAGCTTCAGTTCCTGAACGTGTCTCCAAGTCTGTTGCATTCCTGCACACAACACACCCAGTTTGCTCACGGATACACCAGAAACATCCTGTGAGGAGAAAAAAGCGAAAATCCTCAACACCCTCTGCCCCAAAACACCCAAACCCAACAACCTCTGGATAACTACCCTGGTAAAATATGTGTCCCACGTCCACCTCCCTACAGCTCTGATCCTGGCCCTTCCCAGCCTGTGAACTGTTGTGTGTTTAAATTCCAGCCCACGGACAATACCACTGGGTATTTCCTGTACTTAAATCATTGACTTGTCTTTCATACTGACACTTCCTCCAGTGCCCCCCATCACGGGAGTGCTGCAGTGACACGTGGAATACAGAGTGGCTCCTGGCGCTCAGCGGGCATTGGAATGTTGTGAGCAGCTCGTCACACCTTTCATCCTCCTTCCACCTTGCTGCCTCTGCTCTTCCTGCTGGATAAATTGGGGTGACCAGAGAATGACAATAATCTCACGCTGATGCACCACCTTCCATCCCCCTGGACTCTGAGTGATTTACACATTTCACCTGTGAGTCACTGCCTTGCTGCTGCCCCAGAAGCTGCTGCTGGCTGGTGAAGCTTTAGCACCATGGGAAACTGCAAGGGGGGTCTCAGAAAGAAAAAATGGGAATGACCCCATTAGAAAAATATATCCAAGTGGCCCTGAAGAAAAGGTGTTGATTTTTTCAAACCCCAGTTGCTAAGGACAGTTTATGATTTAGTATTTTGTGTGTCTGTTTTGCCTGTTCGCTCTGTCCACATACACAGGCACTCAAAATTAATCATTTAATCAAAACTCTTATAATTTATCAAAACTTTATCATTTCAAGGTCAAGCCTTCGCAGCAGACCCTGCAAAATAAAGCTGCCTGTTTCACTATTGCCCTGATTTATTAGAATAAAAAAAAACCAAACTCTTCCTTATGAAATCAGCTCCACAATTGCCTCTGCTTGGATGCACTGAAGGTCTTACGCTGTGAAGGGTGACCAGTGTGGACAATTCCCAGCCTCAAAGATGACAATTTTACTGGAAATCCCAGCTCTCACCTGGGTAAAGGGCTGGGAAGCACAGCTTTGTAAATGCTCTGCAATATCCAGCTTCATGGAGCCCTTTGGCTTCAGAGCTTCTGAACAACAGCAGATCAGAAGCAGCCTCTGCTGGTGGGTGGTTAGTGCTGTGATTCACCCAAAAAGTGACTTCTATCAATGAATAAAAGATGTGTTTTGATATAAAACCACACTCTGCACACACACAGATGCAGTCCCGTGCCCAAACAGTGAGAAATTCCAATTGAACGCATTCTTTCCCTGAAGTTCCATGAAGAACCACCTGGAACCCGATGCAGAGCTAAGCCTGAATTCCATTTCTTTGGAGCAGGAGGGCTTTACCCTGCCTGGGGGAGGCCAGCCTGGGCATGACACGAGTGTCACCAGCACAGTGACAGAGGAGGGGCTTTTGATGCTCTTCAGGTTTCCTGGGTGATCTCCCCATGCTGGCTCCAGAAATGTTGGAACATGGAATATTTTCCAAGTCATTTCCACGTCCCTGGTTAGCCAAAAACCAGAAGAGTAATGAATGGCAGCGCTGCCCTTTGGAGGACCAAAGTTATTATCCTAATGCATGGGGAGGAATGATGCATTAAGGCATTAAAGAATCAAAACAATCACATTAATGCCTGACAGCATAAGCAGGAAACAAAAGATGAGAGCTGTAATCCAAACCATATGGCTTAATAACTAATCTCTCGTTTAAGCATCGTTATTAAAACACCTCCTGAATGCTTGGGCCTTACCAGGACATCTCAGCATTGTTTTTTTACGTATTCAGTCTTTTCATCTCTCCTCCCCTGCTCCTCTCCCTGCTCCTTCCCTCTCTAAAAGTGTTTTGTTGTGGGGTGTTTTTGAGGGGGAAAACATTTTCAAACTGTTTCTCCTTTCTTGAAGTCCAAATCCTACGTCAACCCAATTAAGCCTCCACAGTCATAACAAATGAGGGTTGTCAGTTAGGCTCACTTGAGACACAAACTGCAGCTAATATTACTCAATATGCAGATGTTTTCTGTCTCTTTCTGTTGGAAAAAAAATAAAGTATTATTCAAATGGATTAATGATGAATTGCTGTTAATCTGAAGAGGATATGCTGCAGAATGACACAAGGTTGCAGAAATGTCAAGTGGAGGAGATGTGTGTGAACAATGAAGTCCTCTCCATGTGCTGGTGGGTTTCAGTAATTCCTGTATTGTTGTGGTGCTGGACCACACCAGCTCTCCCTTAACAAAACACCCCAAAATGAGTTGCATTAAAATGATGCCCTCAAATGATGCTCAGACAGATCCAGCTGGGGATCTGTCACAGAGAGAATTCCCAGTGAAACCACTGGGTTCATTTTCAACTCCTACAGAAGTTTCTGGGAGTCAGGAGTCCTTCAGGTGCTCTGAAATCAGATTACACCTGACTCTGCAGAGCAAAGGTACTCCAAGCCTAAACCCAGTGGCTGCAGCTTCAATGACATCAGTGCAGTCACCCCATAAACTCATTAAAAATTGTCCCCAATGTGCTTCAAAAGATAATAATTCCCAATATTATCAGTACCGATTTGA
This sequence comes from Rhagologus leucostigma, assembly GCA_013397725.1. Lineage (NCBI taxonomy): Eukaryota > Metazoa > Chordata > Aves > Passeriformes > Rhagologus > Rhagologus leucostigma. The sequence continues at coordinate 413,040 of VZTD01005866.1, read as the reverse complement.
AGTATCAAAAGTTATTTAAATGCCTCAAAAAAAAAATCAGCATCTGTTTTACTCAGCCCCTGAAACTCTTCCTGTGAATTTGTTTGAAAGAGGGGAAATTTTGGTCAGATAGATGGAAAAAATTCCTCTCTGTGAGGGTGGGGAGGGGCTGGGATGGAATTCCCAGGGAAGCTGTGGCTGCCCCTGGATCCCTGGAAGTATCCAAGGCCAGGTTGGAGCACCTTGGGAAGGTGTTGGGGTTGGAACTGGATGATTTTAAGGTCCCTTCCAACCCAAACCATTCCATGATTCCCTGATTCTTTTATTTTCCTGCCACTCTTTCTACAGCTTTCAATATTTTTATGTATTTATTTCACAGATTGACGCCAGTGGCAGAAAAAATTGTAGCTGAATTTGAAGCATTTCAAAGCTTGGGAAAGCTTCAAATCCCGGGCCAAGGACTTCCCCTTGAAATAATGTTTGAACAACAGGTGCAGAAAGGAACTACCCAAGTGTAGGTGTGGGAAAAGGCTTCAAAAACCTACTAATGCAGCATCTTGAATTTATTTTTGATTGAAGAAAAGGCTTTTTGGAGGAGCTGGAAGGAGGTAGGGAGAAGAAATAAAACCTATTTTGTATTGCACCAGAATGCAGGGTTAGGGCTTAATGCAAATAATTTACAGCCCTGCGAGTTCTCCAGAAAAAAGAGAATAAAAAAGTACACGAAGAGTTTTCCCTCCTCGAGCACCAGCAGCTGCACTTTGTGCTTCAACAGACACAAATTCCTCCTGAGCTGCTAAATAAATGCTAATGATCAGGATCATTCTTTTCTTTGGGGTTTTTCCCTCTCCTTTAAAGATTTCTGTGCAGTAACTGAATGCTCTGATTTAGCTCCATTAGAGCCAGTGTTACACTGAAGACAGAACACTGTTTTCATTCAGGAATAGTTTACTGGAAAACATCCAGAGTTGGAAATTTTGATGATGGGTGGGTTTTTTTCTCTTTTTTTTTCTTCCCTGTTTCATTCTGCTTTGTTTTCAAAGCAGTTTAACAGAGAGTGAAATGCTATAAAAATCAAAGTTGCAATAAAAATGAGCATGAAAATAACTTCTAGATTTAACCAGCCTTAGCATGAAAGCAGATATGTCAAATGTGGAAATTCCAGTTACATCTGCATTACACAAAACAATAATTTATTTAAAAGAAAAACTTTATTTCTACCAATCAAATTGTTTAATATGAGATTACAGGAACTACCTTGGGCTGATACTCCTATGGCTGAACTGGGATTCATGAGAAGGAAATCAGGAATTACCAGAGCTGCTGCAGATTCTGTGACCTCTGAGTTAGATGTCAGCAGACACAAGTAAAAATCAGCAAATTTTTATTTATTTTTTTTACTTTCCTCCTGCTCTTCAGTGTATTTACAATCCACGCATTTGTCGCTACAATAAATAATCTGTGTCTTGATATCTTAGACTTCTGTGGATTTGAATGCAGCTATTGGCTAAATAGGAACATAAAATGTTATTTGATGCTCTAAAAATGGGATACTGTAAATCTGATCATGATCGTAAGTTACAATGGAGTTACAACGATGTCAATTATCAGTTTCAGAAGTGTAAATTAATTTACTTCAGGCATAGGGATAAAGGGGGACAAAGTCGTGTAGTAAAAGAATTTGAAGGTTATCCACTGGCTCATGGACTTTTCCACCACTGAGCATCACCTGTGCTCTGGAAGCCCAACAAAACAAACTCCCCCGCTGCTTTCTGCATTCCTTGTGCACAAAAGGAGGCAAGAAAAAAGCAAAGCACAGAAGAATTACAGTTCCAGGCTGTGGGAGAGAATGCAGAGAAGTTTGGGGTATTTTATTTAATTTTTTATTCCCTCATTTTGCATCCTCTGCTTGGAAGGAGTTGGCAAAGTGTGTCAGCCTCCTGCCTTAATTGGAGTCTCTGTCTACTGAGATCTACAGTAAGTAATAAATAGATTCTCACCTTCCCACTTTCCAAAGCTATTCAAAGCCCACCTGGGCTACTGATGTTCCTGCTTACAATGGAGAATCGAGCAGGAGCTGAAGGATTTGACACTGCCTGAAACAGACACTTAATAAATAGTGTTCTCTTGAAATGATTAAAACCAGCTGGCCACGGAGAAGCAGTGTAGAATTTAACTCGGGAGAATGAAATAAAGATAAAGTCAGAATAAATTCATCTTCTGCTTCCCAGCCTTGCTTTCCTCAGCTCCTCTCCCTTCCCCCAAGGCAGCAAACCTGGTTTTCATAACTGCAAAGAGAAAAAGGCGGAGAATCCAAGAATTCCTACTAAAAGAGATCAGCCAAATGTAAACTGTTCCAAAAAACATGAAAACCATTTGAAAATCTTCCGTGTCTCTAAGAGACCAGTAATTCCCAACATTCGGCTGCTCAGCCTCCGAAATTGAGAGGGAGGGGAGAAAAAAAAAGGAAAAGAGGGGAAAAGGAAAATTTAACGCACAGGAACAAGATTTCCAGTCATGAGTAATGATTTTCAGGGACCCAGAGTGAAATCCAGTGAAAAACACCTGCCTTGCTGATAAGTGATTCCCTTTCAGATAAGTCAAACTGGACAGCCCTGGAACAGATTTGTCTACAGTCAGATTTTTCACTTTGGAAATAAAACTTAGCTCCCAGATTTTCCATTAATATAACATCAATCTTGGTTTTTCATCCCTAATGGAGTCACGAAGTGTTTCAGAGGGAACCTCAGCGCTCAGCTGAAGTTCAGACCTGGGGTGAAGCCACAGCAAAACTGCAAAAACACGGAGCAGGTCAGGACATTCCAGCCAAGGGGAAGGACAGGGAAAATCCAAAATCCTTTCCCCAGCAGGACAGGTCCAATGTCCACACCCAGGAAAAGTTCAGAAGGTCTCCAATGCCCACGTGGTTCAAGCTTTCCTGAATTACAGTGAGGCACTGCTGAACTTACAGGGAGAAATTCCTCCCAGTGAGGGTGGGGAGGGGCTGGGATGGAATTCCCAGAGAAGCTGTGGCTGCCCCTGGATCCCTGGAAGAGTCCCAGGCCAGGTTGGAGCCCCCTGGGACAGTGGGAGGTGTTGGGGTTGGAACTGGCTGAGTTTTAAGGTCCCTTCCAACCCAAACCATTCCACGATTCCACGAACTCTTCTAGAGCTGGACGGACACACTGCACAATGCAAATCCAACTGGGACACCCCATTCTGGTGTCTCGCAGGAGCTGCTTCTGTCAGCACACACCGACACCAAGACAAACACCAAACACTCCAACTGCTCCTTGCCTGACATCTCATCCCTCTGCTGCGCCCTCCCTCATGGGATAAGCCACTGCCACCAGCTGCTCTGTCCATGGAAGGCTGCATCCCAGGAAATCAGTCCTGGCACTACAATGAGCGTTTTCTTTTTCTGTTCAGGTTTACAGCCAGCTAATGATAGTACAAGGAAAAATAGCCTCAAATTGAGCCAGGAGAGGTTCAGGTTGGACATCAGGAGGAATTTCTTCATGGAAAAGGGTTGTTAAACATTGGGAGGGGCTGCCCATGGAGGTCTGGAGTCCCTGTCCTTGGAGGTGTCCACGGAACGCCTGGACGTGGCACTTCCCAAAGTGATTTACTGGGCATGGTGGGATTTGGTCAAGGACTGATTAGATGAAGTTGGAGGTCTTTTCCAACCTTAATTAATCAATAAAATATTCACCTTTAGAATCAGCAGCTAAAAAGGTGCATCAGAGGTGAAATGACACCTAAAAGCCACTGCACAGTTAAAGGCATTCTCTGCAGCCTGAAGGATTTTCTCTAGTTCGGCTTTCTGCCCAAGACTAAGAGGCACCGAGTTGTTTTTCAGACAGAGCAGAGTAAAAAAGAAGAAAAATAATATTCTTAGAAGTTTCAGTGCTCCAGAAGCTCATTTGTCATGTGACACATGATAAGTGACTTGAAGAAACGCAGGCACTGGCTTGAAAAAAGAGGAGAAAATCATTAATTTTTGAGTTTGTGTTCAGAGGTCACAAGCCCGAGGTTGAAAGTTACTGGAAGAACGTTAACGCACAAACAGGGAGGGAAGAGCCTGATCTTTCTTACAGAGACAACTTCAGAAGGATTCCTATGATAATTTAACAGACATGTTATGTAATACATTTAACATGGATCTCTTCAGGAAAGTAATTTCAAAACATTCAGAAGTTGCAACCACGCCTTGAAAACATCTCATTCACAGGACAGGAATTTTTGAGGGGTTTGAGGTTTTTTTCCAAGACACCAAAGAAAATTACATACCAAACTCTATAGCTGAAAGAAGCAGATCTGGGATAGAAATTCCTACTGGTCTGAGGGGGGGAAGTGATTGTTTTCACCATTTTTGAGCATGTTTCATTTGTTTCCTAAACAGTCTGACTTACTGAGGCTGAAAGACATTAACAGGCTTATCCCAAATACAGGAATGTAACTTCCCAGTGAGTTCTCCATCCCCACTCTTCCCACTCACAAAATTCAATGCAATTCTTGCAATGGCAAGAAAAATCTTTTTTCCAAGTGTCCAGGGCCAGGTTGGATGGGACTTGGAGCAACCTGGGATAGCGGAAGGTGTCCCTGCCAATGGCAGGGGTGGCACTGGATGGGCTTTAAGGTCCCTTCCAACCCCAACCACTCCAGGATTCTGTGATAATCAGGAATTATAATGTATTATCCTGCTTAGCTAATACAAAGTACCTTATTTTCTCTATTTTTTTCTAGAAACACAGGTAGACTCTCTGCTAGGATGCTGTGCTTTATAGAAAGTCTAAACAAAAAGTTTGGTTTCTTTTATTTTTTTTAATACAGAAGCTCTTTTAAGTTACTTTTCTGAAGAGAAAACTTCACTTTAGCTCCCCAGCCTGCTGTTGTTGGGGAAGGCCTGGATGTTTTTCAGTATTACAATGCTTAGTTTGATTAAAACACAGAAAACTTCTCAGGGCCCAGAGAGTTTATTTGAACAAAAGGCCTTGCTCAGCTCTTGTACCCCATCTCCAAGCAGTGTTGTTATCTAACAAGACCAAGCCCCCAACACTAATTTTTACTGCAGCCACCAGGGTTTAGGTTCCAGTTGCCTCCATTTTATGGGCAACTGGCTGATCAAATTCCTTGGGCCACGCGGGGACGTCCTGAAAGCAGCGTTTTTTCACTGAATTAAAACCAGAATAAAAATCCCAGTTGGTGCAAGTAAAATCCTTGTAAAGGCCATGTCACCTCCTCAGCTGCTGCAGGGCTTGGCTGGGGGGGTCTTTGGGAGGGGAAATGACACCTCCAGCACAGGCTCACCCAGGGCCCTGCTGCTGCTCCAGCCCCCAGTTCTGCCGACCACCTGTTCCAGGGGTTGCTTTTCACAAGAAACTCTCAGGTTTGGTACTTTAGGGGTGAATTTATGACCTATTCTGCACCATTTTGTCAGCTTAAAGCCAGCAGAATTAAGTCACAAGACACACCAAAATCAGGTCTTAAACATCTCTGTTCTCATTTAATTGTAATAAAGTGATGCTCAGCCCTGGCACCAGTCTCTTTGCTCTGGACATTGTGAGGCAGTGTTTGGGACAGAGGTCCTGTCTCTGTGTCAGAGACAGAAGAAATGGACTCAGGTTGGGCCAGGGAAGATTTAGATTAGATACTAAGAATTTTTTTGTCATGAAAATTGTTCTAAAACATTGGAATGGGCTACCCTGGGCAGTGGTGGAGTCACCAACCCTGGAAGTGACACCTGAGGATGTGTTTTAATGGTGACCATGGTGGTGCTGGGCTCAGAATTGGACTTGATGACCTTAAAGGTCTTTTCCAACCTTACCAATTCCATGATATGGAGGCACAGGTCTGTCCAAGGTCATGTATGAAGCTTGTAAAAGAAGCAGGAGCAGATTCTGAGAGATCCCCGTCCCAGTTCTCTGCACCAGCTCAGGCAGAACCCAGCAGTGTTTAAAGTATTTGGGAAACCATAAATACACACAGGAACTGGTGGCCATTAAGAACTGGACAAGCACTGGGAGGGAGTGTCCTTGTCCTGGGAAACAGGGGCTCCAAGGAGACAGGGAGGAAAGGGGGAGGGAGAATTCATCAGCAGGAGATGTGGAACAGAAATCACAGAATCAAGAGATGGTTTGGATTGGAAGCAACTTTAAATCCCACCCAGTGGTCTTTAGGGTCCCTTCCAACTGAAACCATCTCGTGATTATACAATAATTAGCACCAAGGTTCTAATTGCCTTCAGCAGGCTTTGAATCGGGCCGAGTGGGTTGAGAACCAGCAACTCCCCAGAGCCAAAACCCTGGAACAGGCCCTGAAAGGTGAAGTCACATCATGGACAGCAAATCCTGCCTGTGGGAGAAGCCTCTTCAACCCTCCTGCACTTCCCGCCTGTTCTCCCTCTTCACCCAGGAGCCTGAGGACCACGACTGGGCTTTCCATCTTCAGAGAACCCCTCTAAGCTGCCCATCTCTGCTCCAGAAGCATAATTCCTGTCAGGCAGACAGCACAGATTTGTTGAAGTGAGAGAAAATTCTCAGTCTAATTTTAGGGATCTGAACAGAAGGCGACGCTCCAGCTGGGAGAAGATTTCCACCGAAAACAGTTTTTGATGCAAACCAGAGGGTGAGGGGAGGGGGGAGCTTCACAACATTATTTCCCTGCTTTTCCTAAACCTGCTCGGTGGAATCCACATGGGAACTTCTTTGGTAACAGCCATTATCACTGAGGGAGCTGTGATGGTCCCTGCGAAGGCTGCCAGCACAACCAGGGACCTTCTGGAAGGAACAGAGATCTCTCCCAAGGAATTTCACAGTGGGATGGATGGTAGGGTGAGGCAGAGGATGCTTTGTGAGCTGTTTGCATGAGCGGCCTCAAAGAAGGGAACTCTTTGGGATACTGGACACAATTCCTCAACAATTCCTTTGGTACCTGGGCACTGGGAGTTGCAAAGAGGCAAAAAGAAAAGGTCCACAACCTGCGGAAATGGTTATCCTTCCCTTCCTCCAAAGGAATCAGACTCAGAGAATTTACCTGAGATTTCTAACTGGGGTTTTTTTTGGAGTTTTGGCTTTTTAAAGAGAAGGCAGAGATTTTAACACAGTCAAACCAGAAATTTTCTGAGAAAGAGTTAAAAAGCAGGATGATTTTAGTCAACTTCAGTTCCAATTCACCTGTCCCACAAGTAAAGCAAAATTTCCTCCCTTTAAGGACAACAAAAAGGTAGAAAATTTTCTAGCCAAGGCAGGACATTTAAAATTACACAAGTCAGATCTTGCCAAAATGCATATTTAAACTATATATAAAAAAATTCAGAACTCAGGTCACCCTTCAAATTGATCTTGTAGGAATAACTGAGCCAGCAGGGAATGCTCAGAGGAGAGGCTGGACAGACTCCCCCTTCCCTGTCAGACACTGCTCCAACACCCCATGTCCTGCTCTCTCTCTCCTTGGGATGCTCTGGGAAGGAACGAGACCATGGACCCCGGGTTGATGTCCCCTGGTACCCATCCAGCTTTGCTCCAGCTCGAAAAAAACTCCCCTTAAATTGTTCAAGAAACCCAAACGAGTATTTATAACTTCCTGACAGCCTGGATTGCACAGAGCTTTAAGATCCCTGTAAAGTCTGTCTTCCCTCCTTTCTCTCCCGACGATAAAACTTGTGGCTCTTCAGGGTGAGCCATTTCTCCCCCAGACCCAGAGCCAATCCTGGAGACACTCTTGCTTTTAACACCACCTTTCCAGCATCTCCAGCTGTCAGATCCCCCTCCCCAGCCCATGACCAGCCCAAGGCTCAGCTCCATCCACGAGTGTTGCTTGACCAGCCCCGATTTAGAAGATAACAGAAGGCACCAGAGGAGAATCCTCCAAGTGGCAGGCTTAGGTGATAGAACAAGCAGGAATCCTGGCAAAACCCACCGTGGGACTGCCAAGAAATTCTATATGATGCAGGTGCAAAGAGGTTTTTGTTGTTCTTTTTTTTAAATTCAGACTCATTAAAATATGTATTTTGCAAAATGAATTAAATTAAAACATCTGGGAGTGAGGAGGAAAGGCAGGGCCCGGAGAGCGGGATAGGGTTGGTCCACACACACACAATTACTTTGTTTCCAGTGAAAAAAGTGGATTTGAAGGCCCAGGACTTCATCAGGACCCATAATTGTGGGAAAGTAACCTGAAGATGCCAAACAACAGGAAATTACCAGAAGAATCTGTCAGCACAATCAGCTGCTATTTTCATTGTTCTTTGGCAAATTTATACACAGTCGGGAACACCTGGGCTGGCACCCGGCCCGGCCCTGACTAATTGCCAGGGGAGAGGAGCAGTCATTTGTCTTCAGTGGGGTTTCCTACATTCGCTCCTCCAAACATGTGGTTTCACTTTTCCCCTCTCTCTGCAGGAAATGGCAGGACAGTGAAACGCAGAATAAATGAGCTCGATTCCAAGAGGTTGCCTCCTCAGAGGCCACTCCAAAAATAACTGTCTTGTGAGAGGCTGTTAATAACCGAGATTCTCTGCACTGTCTGCAGCAAACAGCATTTCAAAGGCACGGGGCTCCTTTGCTCCCCCAGCCCCTGCACGCTCTAAAAACATCGTGGGGGCAAGAAAAGGAAGGGAGGGAGAGAAGGAAGAGTTGTGAATCCGGTGTGTTTTTGTGGGGAATTCACACTCTCTCCAAACTGCACCTCAAAGAAGTTGCTTGGGTTTTCCTTCAGCAGAACACTGCTGTTCTCCCAGCTTTATTCCGGGACTGAACGAGGCTTTGCTGAGCAGCTCTGTGGTGGCTCCTCGAGGACGTTCCTCTCTCTCCATCTCACGCCACCATCCCCTCAGAGACCGTGGAATACCTGATCTCAGTGGGATCACAGCCATTTACAACAGACAACGGCCCCTTCCCAAGAAACCCAGGCACAGTCCCCCCACCAGTTGTTCATTTGATCCCCTCACCCACAGGAATATCCCAAGGTGTGTGAAAGCAAGGCCGTGGTTTCTGTGCTTTACATTTCCCGGGCTCATTTCTATTTGAAGCAGGTATTCCCTGCATGTGTCTTATATTAAAAAAAAAGGCAAGTCCCTCTCCAAATGCAAGTTCTGAACGGGATTTTAAAGCCCTGTGACAGACACCAGAAGAGTCCCAGCACTCACCTGTGTTATAGCTTTATCTCTGCCCAGACTCTGACATGCTAAGAGTGCACTTTAAAAGATCACCTCTTTACAAGAACCACCTGTCTAAAGCGACAGCTTTTTCCTTTAACCTCCCAACAGATTTTTAAGGTTAGCACACCACTTAAAAAAAAAAAAAGCCTCCTCCTCCCATTACCACCAATTCTCAGCAAATCCAGGCTGTGATGTCCCTCTGTGCAGCAAAAATACATTTTGTGTATTTTGTGTATTTTTCTTTTAAACCTGGGGTGCTTTTAATTTAAATTGCACTGTGTTTACCCTTTCAGATGGTCCCAGCAGCAGCATGTTTTATATTGATGTGCATAGCCACATTTGGGATATTTTCACCTGCATCTTGTCCAGCCCCTACAATGATTTAGCATCTTGGCATTCTGACAGCAAAGAATCACTCAAACAAGAAAAAAAACAAACCCAAACACTAAAAACCATTTAAAACATACAGCAGATGATCATTAGGGTGGGTGAAGGAGCTGAAGGAACATTTGGGTTTCATTTGGCTTCAGTTGCAGCCTCCTGAGCAGGGCAGAACTCAGCCGTAATTCTAAACTGACCCAACTTTTCTTCCCTTTCCCCCAAAAAAGGTGGAAAACCTGGTGGAACATTTCACAACACGCAGCACATCGGTTACGCTGCAGCGCTGAGAGGGCTCAGACTTGGCTTATTTTCTCTAGGACTGAGATGTTTTGACATGTTTATTTGTTTAATTTGTTTATTTTGACTAGCTCTGATTATAATTGGCAGCAATGAGCAGCATTAACATTAGGCAGTGTCTTAGACTTGTCGGTTACAATAATGCAAAAGGCATTTGAAGCCAAATTCTCCAAAGGACTGACAAGAGCTGGAGTTTGGTTCAGGAGAAAGCAGGGAGAACAAATAGGGCTGGAATTGCATCTTCCCACTGATGGCAACAACGCAGGACCAGCCCCTTGAACAAAATTAAAAATTATGTTATGTTTAAAATCATAAAATCTCTAGCCTCTAAATTGCTGGATTTTGAATCAGAACCATATATATTATATATAATATATCTATTGTATCTATTATAGCTAGGTTATAAAAAATATATAATAGATTATATATATTATATATATTACAGTATTTACAAAGTGCTTTGCCCTCAGATGCACTCCTTTGGTGCCATGGACAGTGCAGAAAGGGCTCATGATCCTTCACAACCAGACCCTTCATTTATTCCTTGGAATTTATTCAGGCAATGAAGACTCTCATTGACTTGCCTCCCCCAAAACCTTCATTTACTCTCCTGCACTGGAGCTGTTCTTTAGACCAACAAACTTTTCTGGGTTTCTCTCGGGGTTTTTTTGTTCTTAATTGCAGCCACAGAAACACAACACGAGTTGGGAAGGGGGGAGGAATCTCTTCAAGACGCGCACTGCAGAGCATTTTTATATTTTTTTTTCCAATCCAAATGTTTTGCCTCCAACAGCATGTATTTAAACTGACAAAAACAGGGATATTTTCTGAGCTGCTGCCTCCCTCACACAGGCTACTGTGCCGTGATATTGCAGCCCATATGTTCCACGATCTCACACTTCCTGGTGCTAGCTGGGCGACGCCAACAAATCCCCGTCTGTGCCTGGAGACCGAGCAGAGGGTGGGGGATAAATCCGCACCCAACTGCCAGAGCTTCCTTTCCATAGCTGAGGGTACTCTGGACACCTTATTCCCTGCTTTTACCCTGCTCCTCATCCCAAAACACCATCCCAGGCCTCAAATCACGGCCAGGTTTTAGCACCCCCAGGTTCTCAAATGAAAACTCTGCCAGAACATTGCTCTGCTCCATTACCGAGCAAGTAAAACAGCCCCTGAACTGCTGAACCTTAAAACACCACCCTCAACCTCTACCAGTTAAAGACCAAGACCAAATATTCAATCCAGACCTTTCCCAGGATTCCAAAACGCCCTCACAGAGTCCAACTGCAAAGTGCAGACTCTACTGCACAATTCCAAGGGCCTGACAGCTTTTATTCAGGGTCCAAACATCTTTACAGAGCAACGGAGGTTCGGGCCAGAAGTCAATGGCTTCCTTCTTCCCAAAAGGAACATACAGATCATCAGAGATAAACTTCAGACTCTTCACCTGCAAATCCCAGAGAACTTTGAGGGGAAGGGAAAATAAAACCCCAACAGATTTTCAAGACGAGAATCTGAGGCACAAAGGAGAAAAAAAAGTGATGTCAAACATAAGAAAGAAGCTTAAGGTTTAACTGTTTCTTAGTTTTTGCTATTATTTTTCTTTTCCTAGAGATTATTTACAAGGGACGGAGTGACAGGACAAGGGGAGATGGATTCAAACTGAAAGAGAGTAGGTTTAGATGGGATATTGGGAAGGAATTCTTGGCTGTGAGGGTGGAGAGGGGCTGGGATGGAATTCCCAGAGAAGCTCTGGCTGCCTCTGGATCTCTGGAAGCGTCCAAGGCCAGGCTGGACGGGGGTTGGAGCACCCTGGGACAGTGGAAGGTGTCCCTGCCCATGGTGTTCACACCAAACACTGCAGAGTTCACCACACTGAATGGGTTGGTTTGATGCCTTTGCTCACTTGTTTTGCACTTTTTAATTATTTAAAGCAGTTTGAACACACATTCCCTCCACCAGGCACCCTGTTCAGTTTTGAGGAGTCTCCAAAATTGGTTAAAATACCAACAACACCTAGAACTGCCCAGGACTTCCCTGCACAAGGTGGGCATCTTTGGGCCTCATGGTGGAGAACAGCATCACCAGCTGTGTGCATTCAGTTTAAATATTCAGCCCATCTTTCAGTGAAGATTCATTTGTGGTGTCCCTGATCATTCTCCAGTCTAATTATTGAAGGCTCCACACCCCCCTCCCCACCCCAGAGCCTGCTGGTTTTAAAGTGATAACACACAGCTCAATCCACCCAGGGGAAAGGCACAAGGTTCTCTCAGCTGCAAAATAGTTGTGGAAACAGGCAGAATTTCCCATTTCTAGCCTGGACTTGTGTAGATCCAGGGATGAGAGATGATGATCCCAGGCCTACACTGAAAATGCTCAAGTCCACCTGAAGAAAATACTGAAAATACCCCCTTGGCTCTTGTGGCAGAACATCCTGGAAGGTGTTTGTGCCTCAATAGAGAAACTCCTGCCAGGGCAGTTGCAGGGAAGGTGCTCCTCACCCTGCTTTGGATTCTCAGGGATACACAAGTCTTGAGTATTTTGCCACTCCACAGCATCTTTCAGCCAGTCATGCCTTTAAATTCCCTTCACACGACTTTCCAAAACACAAAGCAAACAAAAACATCCCCAGTGTGTGCTCAGTCATCTTCCTCATACAGCAACATTATGGAACCACAGAATCACGGAATTACTGAGGTTGGAAAAGCCCTCAAAAAACATTGAGTCCAAGCTGTGCCCAATTCCCACCTTGTCCCCCCAGAGCACTGAGTGCCATGTCCTTGGACACCTCCAGGGATGGGGACTCCAAACCTCCCTGGGCAGCCCCTTCCAAGGCCTGAGCACCCTTTCCATGGAGAAATTCCTGCTGATGTCCACCCTGAGCCTCCCCTGGCCCAGCCTGAGGCCGTTCCCTCTCCTCCTGTCCCTGTTCCCTGGGAGCAGAGCCTGACCCCCCCGGCTGCCCCCTCCTGTCAGGGAGTTGTACAGAGCCACAAGGGCCCCCCTGATCCCCCTTTTCTCCAGGCTGAGCCCCTTTCCCAGTTCCCTCAGCTGCTCCTGAGGCTCCAGACCTTTCCCCAGCTCCGTTCCCTTCCCTGGACATTCAAGCTTTTCTCGCTATTTCACAAAAACAGATTTTGAGCACCCCGGTTTTACAGGTGGGAAATGGAGGCTGGGCCAAGAGCCACCCCCAAGGCCAACCCTCAGCACGTGGAACAACAGCCCTTCCCAAATATCCCTACATGTGCAGGGGGGATAAAACGCCTTTCAGAGAATCTGTTCTGCTGGAGACTTCCCCCAGGGGTGGCAGTGACAGAGTACAACACCCTGGTAGCGTCTCTTCAAACAAAGGCAGCACGTCGGACACGGCTCAGACATTTCTGCACAGAGTCCAAGGCAGCAAAGGTCACTCTGTGCTGAACCTTCCCAGAAAGCGCCCGAGTTAAAGCGGGGAAGCCCAAATTCATGTTCCGAGGGCTCTGTCGGTGGCTGGTTGGAGCCATCTCGTGGATGAAAAATATACACCAAAATCCCAGCTCTGAGGAAAGGCCCAAAAGCCCCTTCTCGACGAAACTCAGTATCTTTCCCTTTGGATTATCTCTGAACTCCTATTCCACTGTGTTATCAGCTGCTGGTTGTTTGCTTTTCAGATAAAGGGATTTTTTTTTCCTGTTGACTGAAAAATCCAGTGAAAGGACAGCCTGGGTCAAGTCTAAGTTCCTTTAATTAGTTTGAAGAACTGGCTGGGAGATGAAAGAGAAGGGGAAAGCAGATGAAACTTGTGCCAAATGGCAAACAAAGGGTTTGCTCTGCAATTTCATGGATCAAGCAGTGGTCAAGGGGTGAAAACCCGAGCTGAGACACTTTAAAGGGCATTAAATTAACGTTCATTGGGAAAGATAAAAGTTTTCTTTTGTCATTAACAGTGTGATCCAGGTTCCCTCCTGGACCTTCCCCTCCCAAGTTACCCAGGGATGAAATGTTTTTAATGTAATTTTTTCAATGCCAAGCCATGGGGTTGTGCTAATTCTGTAAAATAGGAAGTTTTTTGCCCCTTTTTGAGCCCCCAGTTCACAACAGTGAGGGAGGGAAGCAGGAGCTGGGCCTAGAGGAGTTGTTATCCCCAAGCCTACCCCTAGAGATTTATGGATGTTGGGTTAAATCACATATTGGCTCAGTGTCTGCCAATAAAATCAGCTCAGACATCTACATCACCTGCCAGATGACCCCAAAAATTCTCCTTGCCTCGGTTTCCCCACAGAAAAAAATTGCAACTCATCCTTGGGCCTTCATTTATTAACGTCCTTGAACTTCTCAAGTGGAGATTCCTACTAGAAGTTAACTATTATTAACATGCTTTTTAAAAAAAAAATCTTCTGAATTTTGGTGCCAGCACAAGGACAAAAAGATCACAAAATCAATGATGGCACATTAGAAAAATAAGGACTGAGGAAGATGCAAGGAAGATGCCATGAGTCAGGCACTGATATGAATTCCAACAGAGAGATTCATTCGTATTTAGTCAATCAAAGAAGGAAGCCCCAAAACCATAAAAAAATCTATATTTAAAGAAAAATCATTAAAATAAAAAACCACTAAAAATAATTTAAAGAAAAAAAAATTTAACGAAAAAAGCAGTTAAAAAAACAGGTGAAGAAAAAAAATTTGAAGAAAAAATAATTTGAAGAAAAATGTTTACAGAAAAAATTTTTAAAGAAAAAAACATTTAAAGAAAAAAGTTTAAAGAGGAAAAGATTTAAAGAAAAAAATTAAGGAAAATAATTTAAAATTAAATAAAGAGAATTTAAAGAAAAAAAAAAGAAGAATTATCATTTGAAGTGACTCAATCAACCCCTGATAGCCGCACACTGAACCCCCCGGATCTCCAAAATAAGCAGATTGATGTCTAGCACTGTTTATCCTTTAAATAGGGCGTCAGTGAAGTCAATCCATGTCCCATGGATAGTGTTTAAGGGGCAGGGAAGATGTTTCCCCATTATCCTCTGGCCCCAGGCAATGGGGATGATCATTTTCCACCCTGCCAGGGAGGGCATCCCACATTAAATTGTGACAGATGAGTTTGGGGTTATGAGCTTTACTGGTCCCATGTGGTAACTAAAGTTCTGTTATTTGACAGCAAAGCCAATCAGAAATGGTTCTGATAAACTGATAAAACTGATAGAATTGGTTCGGATAAGCAGTGGGACAGGCTCCGAGAGCAGTGGTCGCTCCCTGCTCAGTGCTGGACCAGGATCAAAGTGTCTCTCCCAGGACATCCCCGCTCTCCTGAGTTCCTTACTCTGCAAAAATCCCCCAGGTTCCCAGGGAGGGCTCACCAAAGAACATTTTGTTCAGCAGAGTCTGGACTTTGGTCACCTCCCTTTGCCACCAGGCTGGAAACACCTGAAAAAGCCTGGTCTGACACATGAAACACTCGAGTGAAGTCCCCGGAACTGTGTTTTTTCCTGGCTTTGCTGTATGATCTTGGGATTAAAAAGGAATTCAACATTCTTTGTGCTTCCTCCACAACATTTCTTGAGGTGCTGTTTGGGGAAGAAAAGCTTCTTAGTCTATGTACAAATCAACTTTTCTTCTTCAAACACAGACCCTACAAGGCAGGGAACCACCCCAAGAGTGGGGCTGGAAGTGGAAAATGGCCTTGCAGCGCTGCAGCTGAATGTGTTCCTTGGAGAAATGTGGGGAAACAGCCTGGAGATGTCACCAAAAATCTTCATTTATAGCCCTTTCTCTCCCATCTGGGCTCTAACCTGGGAAAAGGGCTCCTGAGCTCAGCTCTAGCTCCTGGTTTTGGAGATCTCCAAATATCCACAGAGCAGCTGTTGAACCAACAGAGTTTCCAGCTCACATGAAGATAAACCAGCCCCGGTTTTGGATTACCCTCATACCTAAATTAGGCAGTTTGAAAAGGGAATTATCACAGCTATTTCAGCTCAAATCCATCACTCTGAATCCTCACTCTGCCAGAGGGGACTGGAGGATTCCTGGCACGCTGAGTTCCACGTGCTTCAAGTGTCCAGGAACATTATCAGCTGGGAAATCAGCAAAGTTTTCCCATTCCCGCCGAGCTCAGGGAGTTTCTGCGAGCCTCAGCCCCAGCTGACACAGGAGCAGGAGCCCACCTGCACAGAGCCCCAGGGGAACGGAGCAGGGAAGCTGAAAATCCTCAGGGAAATGGGTTTTGGTGACCCCAGCGAGTTCCTCGGTGATGATGCATCAGTATCCGGGCATCCAGGGTCAAACGCACCACTGGAGCCACGAGCACGAAGTTAAATTGCCCTCCCTGAGCAGAGATGAGGTGGTGGAAATCCATCTACACCACCTCCAGCCTTTCAGCCAGGACAGCACACCCCAAACAGCACTTTAGGGCTGGATGGTGGCACTGAACCCCACCAGTTGATTTCCCACATGCTGGAAATACGAGAAATCCAGTAAATAATCTACCACGGCAAGATCCCCCACTCAACTCCTGCAGATGTCCTGATAAATATCCAAACACTCAGGCAATTCTCCAAACTTGTGCTGAAATACAAACCTTCTCCATTTTATTCTTCAAAATTCCATCCAGTTTGGACCATGAGGGACTTGAAATTTTTTTTTTAAAGTGCAAAGTGAGTGAGCAGAAAGGAGAACAAAAAGTCACCAACCCACCCTGCCCCGTTTATTCTGCTTTGTATCACTTAAAAAATGAGCACTAAAGGGCCAAGCCGGGGGCTCTCTTTTTTAATGTACTGTAATTTCTCAGGAAAACTCTTTGTGAAAAGTGAGCAATATATCCTCGTGGATAAGCCTGGAACCACAGTTTCCCCCACCATGCGAAACATCTGTGCCCTTGCCCAGAGGTCATCGCTGCAGTGGTGTTTCTCTTTACTTTTAAAGAAATGTCAGGCCATTTTTTATCCCAGACTTATGACAGGGTGCTGTTTATTGTATCACAAAGCCACTATAACTCCAGCACAAGGAAACTGCCATTATTTGGGGAGTATATATCTTCCTGACTAGCAGTAAAGATGAAAATAAGAGAGGTCCTTTTTTGGAGAGCAAAAGTCAGAGCCTCCCTTACTGATATCAACATCTCCTGAAAATTCAAATTTCTGGGCTGCTCAGCCTGATCAAGGCTCAGATTTTAGGTTAGGGGTTTCTATCAAGTCACACAGCTCATCTTCCACTGAAAGCGGTGCCTAAGTCACAGTTTTTGAGGTCTCTCACGTAACCATCAGATCATTTTAGCCACCAGATTTCAAATTTCAGCTCCCACACCATCAAATCTTTTTAGTTTCATGGGGAAAGCATGGCAGAAAATGTCAAGGACGATTTGGGGCAGAATGAAAACCATTCCCAGTTCCCCTCTATTTCCTTTTCACGTCTATCATGGAAAATTGCTTGTGGTTTTTCTGGTGGCTCTGCTCAGTGCTGGTCGGGTGCTCTGGGCGGGCACTAGGCTGTGAGAGCTGCATCTCCTAAATCAGGATTTGACTGAGATCCCGACTCGTTGTGTTCATTGGAGCTTCCCTGGTGCTCTTCGCAAGAGTAACCCCCATGTCCTGGCCAAATTCCAGCTCAAGTAATTACAATCCACTTTCCCAAACACCTCTCCTCTCTTCCCCCTGCAGCACTTCCAATTGCATATGAAATTATTCTATTATCTAATTAGAATGGTGCCCACAGCCTCCTGCCAAGCCTGGGGATCGCAGGGGCTGCGGATGCGCCCAGAGCCCTCCGCTTCCCCAGCAGCTCAGAACCAGTGCTGGGGCTGGGACTCACTGGCCAAACTGGAGGACAGGGGCCAGTTTGAAAGGCAATAAATTGTACAGGAAAGAGAAGTGAAAGGAAGTTGAAGAAAGGGAAGGAAAAGGACAGCTCGTGCTGGTGCTTTGGTTCCTTGGTTTTTGGGTTCTGGTGCTGTTTATTCATCAAAACAACAAAAAACTACCCAGGGAACAAATCAGCGGCTGATAAAAAGGAGGGAGAGGGACTTTTGATAGGGACACAGAGTGACAGGACAAGGGGCAATGGTTTTAAACTGCCAGAGGGCAGGGTTGGATGGGATAGTGGGGAGAAATTCCTCCCTGTGAGGGTGGCGAGGGGCTCCGTGGAATTCTCAGAGAAGCTGTGGCTGCCCCATCCCAGGAAGCGTCCAAGGATGGGGCTTGGAGCACCCTGGGACAGTGGGAGGTGTCTCTGCCCACGGCAGGGGTGGCACTGGGTGGGATTTAAGGTCCCTCCAAGCCAAACCATTCCATGACTCCACCATCTGCTCTCTTCACCCAGCCCAGGTCTGTCCCTCCCGAGGTTCCTCATGTCCCAGCTCTGTCCTGCCGGGTGCAGTGCCCACCATGGCTGTAAATCATCAATATTTTCCTTCTGGTCCACAGTATTTCCTGCACCCCCCACACCTCACCCAGCTCAGGTGAGGCCTCTCCCAGGCAGGTAAGAGCCTGTTTTGCCTGTGCCCCAAACAACCCAAGCCCCACCAGTGCAGCTCCAAGTCGGAGCTAAAAAATGCTGCCAAAAGGCAAAATAAATCAGGTGGGTCTCAACACCTCAGGAGTGCAGCCACCAGCCCAGGTCCTTCACTGAACTGGGAGCCTTTGATTTCCTGAGGTGGATTGGAAGGAATCACCTCTCTCATTTCATATTTGCACAAGCAAACAGCAGTGAAACCATTAAATGGGAAAGACCAGGCTTTTCAAGAACTGCACTGCCAGCTAAGCATCCAGATTCTAAAACCCAAGCAAACACAAAAGGAAAAATTCATAAAAATTTTGAAATATTTTTTCCAGCACATTCAGTGAAATCAACTGCTCACAAACATTACCCAGCTTAAACTCAGACTATTACCCAGCTTGAATTCAGAGAGATGGAATTTAGGGGTATTAAATTAAATGGAACATCAAGAATTTTCCCTGACCATTTTGGGAAATGATCTTTGAGATGTTTAACACAAAATTGACCACAGAACATTTATTCCCCACAAATTCCATCCCAGCACCCAGCAATAAGAACACCAGAGTAAAATAAAGGGATGAAATAAAGAAAAATGTCATCTCCTCCTTTGAAACATTTGTGGTTCATTGTCATTAATTGGGAAAAAAAGATTTGTGGTTCTCTGTGGAGAAGAATTTTTTGTTCACTTTCTTCTGCCATCCATTGTAAGTCTGTATTTAGGTAACAGTTACAAAGACATTTCAGTTTAGGTTGTTTTGTACCTTTAAGCCAAATTTTTGATGCTTTTCCTTATAATGCTGGAATTTAAGTCATCATTTTGAAATGGCAGTGGCAGCAGGATGCACACGTAGATGCTGAGTAGTCCACAGAGGGCAATTATTCATTTCCCAGGGAACACCTTTTCTTATGGTGACTGGCAGTGGTTTGCTTACTACTATTATTATTATTATTATTATTATTATTATTATTATTATTATTATTATTATTATTATTATTATTATTATTATTATTATTATTATTATTATTATTATTATTATTATTACTACTACTACTACTACTCCTCCTCCTGGCTTTTATTTAAAGCCTTCTCCATGTCTGTATCCTGACACTCCTGCCGTGCCAGGGATTCCTGAGTTTACTGGGGTTTCCAAAACATGCCTTGATCTTCCCTAAAACCCTAAAGCATTGGTCCGGGCCAAAGCCAAGGGACAAGTTCCACACCTGGTCCAGGCTGACAAACCTCGGGCTGGGAAAAGACAAAGGAAAAGTAAATTCACAACTCACTGAAGGGGCTCCCCGTGCCTTAGTCCAGCTTGACATTTGGAATTCATTCCTCACCTCCAAAATGCCAGGAGTGGAGATGGATTTTCGCTTGTTCCAAACATAAATTCTTGATTTCTTTCAGTGAAATACTTGGCAGGTTAAGATATCACCCAGATAATACCAAGAGCCGGGCTTAAAACAGAAGGAAACCCAACCAAGCTTGTTTGGAATGACGTGTGAGCAGGTCAGTGACTCCTCAATATCGAACCGCTGTTCCCCAAAGTGCCATGGCTTCCTATCCACAGGCAACAGGAGAAAGCCAGGGAAACTGGGCTCTTTGCTAGGATGAAGCCTCAGTTCTGCAGCCAGAGCCATGTGGGTACATCCTTACATCTACTTAAAGCCCCATTATTTTAACAAACAGCAAGTGAGACAAAAGAAACCGTTTCTGCAGATTCACACAGATTGATTTTTTTTGATGAAGCTGCTCTTGAAAGAGAAACTCCAAAAGGAGATCCAAGCTCAAACACACATTGCCAATATAGGGATAAATCAATAAAACCAGGGAGGTTTCACTGATTCCTGAAGATGTAACTTCTCTCCCACCTCTGGTGCTACAAATACCAGCCAAAGATTTGGTGGGAATAAAGATTTCCTTCTCCTAATACTTGGACAACTCTTTATTACTTAAAAAACCCCAATATTCATTAACTGAGTAATTTCTAAGCAGCCTCTTGTCATACTCGAGGCTGAAGTAGTTACTGAAGAAAGATCAAGGGTTAAGCTGCAAGACTTTAAAAGAAATAATAATAATAATAATAATAAAAGCTTCATCCAATTTTTTTCCCAAATTAAATCAAGAACATTCCTAATTAGTTTTTCCACCGGAGACATCTAGTGGGAAATGAAAGAACTGAAAGAGCCATAAGCTGCCTTCGCCCTTTCATTAATATTTGCTCCCAAATGCAGGTCAAATAAATCTAACTCACAGTTTGAGATGAGCAGCTTTAAAACTGATGTATTACTTTCTGCTCGGGTTTATGCCACCCATTTTGGATAATTACTCCCAGTGCTTTTTCCCTGTTGGATTCAGAGCTTCTTCATAAGAATGAAAGGAAAAGTTGGGGTCCTTGAGAGCTCTCCTGCTTTTAATAACTTTTCATTTCCCCTCCACCCCCAAAGATCACTTCCAGCTTGGCAGTGTGAGGAGCTGGATGGTGCTGGCGCTCGTTTGGGTGGGTTTGGCTCCATCCAGGCACACAGCAAAAGCAAAACCAAGTCCTCCAAAGCTCAAGTTCCCATTTTAAATCCATTCAAAGCCCGAAGTCACGTGTGGTTCATGTCCTGGATGACCAAACACCCCAATCCCCCCGGTCCTAATTGCAGAAGGCTGAAAAGAGAGCTCACATCTGAATTTAGGGGATCTGAATGTGGGCTTGATGGCTTGCTCTGGAAGGAGACTGCTCTGGAGAGACTGGGCACCCAGGGGGGTAAACTGGGACTGCAACTGGGCAAAATCTCGGGAGTCAAGGCTTTGGAGAGAATCCAAGATCCTCCACACCTTCCAAGAAGGAAATCAGCCTAAATGGACCCCAAAGCAGGATCAGGGTAACGCTGGTACGGGAGCTGGATCCTTCTTTATTTCAGGCTTTATTCAGCCAGGGAATCACTCCAAGGAAGAGGTTTTGTGACCAGCCAAACCCATCAGATAGCTCTGAGCACCCCCTGAGCAGAGCCATCGCAGGGCAGGAGACAAATCCACTCACTAACACCTAAAATTATGGTTTTATTCATGCACAAAGCCGCACCATGGCCCCTCCATCATTTTCCTTCCTGAATTTTAGTGTATCTGGGATTGTAGCCACATCTGCGGTGAAAGGGGGGGTTAAAAATGTGAATTCTTGAATCTATTTTGGGTTCATCAGAGTCATTTAATCACTGCTATTGATTTCTCTGCCTGTGTATAACATTTCTAAATATTCCTTGCTCCCTGACTGGTAAATCCACCCCAAAAGGACAGGCCAGCATGTCCCAGTGTCCTTTTCCTCAATATTTAACCTTTCAGAAGGTTCTGTCTGCAGAGATTTGCCAGCCGAGGGGCG
This sequence comes from Rhagologus leucostigma, assembly GCA_013397725.1. Classification (NCBI taxonomy): domain Eukaryota; kingdom Metazoa; phylum Chordata; class Aves; order Passeriformes; genus Rhagologus; species Rhagologus leucostigma. The sequence goes on along the minus strand of VZTD01005866.1, from coordinate 391,392 downwards.
GTTTCGGGCTGCACATCCCTGAAGGAGGGCAGGTGCTGGGCACTTCTGGAATTTTAAATTTTATCCTTGTTTATTCCTTCATTTCCCTTCAGCATGTTCAGTAATTGTGAAAACCTGTCCTCTCCCAGAATGAGGAGCTCCAGGATATCTGAAACACTTATAAAGACAAAATAAAAAATTGCATTTGCTTACTTCTCTGGAGAGATGAACTGAAGTCTTGCCAGATAAGGGGAAAATCTAAAGAGGAAGAAGAGGCTCTGTGGAGGGGAGCATTGGAATGTGTGTTTTAGGCAGGCAGGCAGACTTGTTCCACCTGCTGAAGAGAGGAAATTAAATTAAATCCTCTTTGCTTTGTTTCATTCCCCACTCGGAGCAGAGCTCAGGTCTTGGATTCCCCGTCCTCACCTGCCCAGAGCAAAACTTGCCCATTTTCTAGGCTGGATGTGGAGAAAAGGTTTAAAATGAAAACCCAGGTCGGGTGGTGATGGAAGAAGGGGGAAATTTGAGAAAGGCAGAGCTATTGGGGCCCAGCTGAAGCAGAGCTTGGGCTGGGGCAGGTGAGGATGATGTGGCACCAGGGCTTAGTCCCGAGTCCAGCTGGCCCTTTGCCACTGGCCACTGTGACAGCTGCCCTGGGGGACAGCAGGAAATTGCAGTTTTGCTATTTATAAACTGTGAGAGGGAAAGAACATGAAAACTCTGGGTTTGCCTCTCCCCAGCCCCATCTGGGGGGGTTTAAGTATCCTATAACCCCAACAGTTGGTGTTCCTCACCTCTCACAAGGGCGCTTTCCTCTCCCCATCCCAGAGCACATTTCAGAGTCACTGCACTGCGATACCAAGTTGGATAAAGGCCAGTTTGGGGCACAGCTCCTGTACAACCCAGAAGTGCCTCTCTTTAATTCAAGTTTTTTGGAAGAAGGTGGTTTATCTGCAGTGACTTTGTCACAGAATCCTGACACATCCTCTACAGGTGTATTTTGTGGAATTATTCACACTTTGGACCATCCTGTGTATAAAATTAACAGATAAGAACAAAGCAAACAGCCTCAGGTGAAGTCAGCCTAACACAGCAAGGACTGATCCCAAATTAATCCAGTTTATACAGAGCCTAATGCAAAAATGTCTCAGGAAAAAAAATCTACCTGATGTGAAAATAAAAAGGAAAAAAATGGGCTGCTTCCACTGTAACTGTGGGGTTCCTCCTCCAGCTAAAGACTGATAACAAAAATTCCTTTGTGCTACAAACAAACATTAAACTTAGGCCGGTTTTATAGCAAAATGTATAAAAAGAGATTTTCTGCCTTGTAAAGCACAAGTTCAAGTTGCAAGCAAGACCCTTTCATTGTATATTTATTCCTTCATTTCTGTTCATTGCTGTGTCCCAGCTGGGGCACCTGTGAGAGTTTCCAGGGAAGCACAAACTCACCCCAGTGGGTTGTTCCAGCAGATTATGGTTTGTAATATTTCCCCCAGCAGAGCTCTGTTAATGGGAGATGCTGGTCCTGCACTCACCAGCTGGGAAAAAATTCAGTTTCTACTAGATAGTGTGAGGTTCAGCTTTTCAGGGCAGGGAAATTCCCACTGGGATGGGAAAAGCTACAGCTGATGAGCACATCCATAAAAATAATAAAAGAGGCGCTCGTGATTGTACCGAGATAATGACAGGAAATAAAAAGATTTCGTGCACTGAACACTCAGGAATATTTAATCAAAATGCTGCTCCAAAGGGGCCTCCAGAGTGAGAAATAACTGTGGCATTTTGGAGCTGAAGGGATGGGATCCCTGTTACGGGATCATGGAATGTCCTGGGCTGGAAGGGACCCACAAGGACCATCCAGTCCAACCCCTGGCCCTGCAGACACCCAATCCCACCCTGGGCATCCCTGGGAGCATTCTCCACATATGCCTGGAGCTCTGGCAGATTTGGGAATGTCACCATTCCCTGGGGAGCCTGGGCAGTGCCCCAGCACCCTCTGGGGGAAGAACCTTTCCCTGGTCTCCCTGGGTCCTGTCATGCCTGGAATCAGCTCCACGACCTGTGTAAGGCGCCAGTCCTTCCAAGCAGGGACTTGTTCCTTGTCTAGGGTGACTCATTAAGGCTCAGACCCACGGGGCAGCTGGAGAAGGGACACTGCAGGTTCAGGGGAACGCTGACCAGCGCTTCTGGTGCCAGCATCTGCTAACTGCGTCTCACCAAATGTGCCAATGGGTTTTGCAAAGCGAGTGCAGAGACTGCTGCTGCTTAAAGAATTTCTAAACTGACTCAGTGTTCATAAGTGGAGTGAAATGGGAGAAAGGGCTGAGGGAAAGGAGGCACAAAAAGGTATCTCATGGCACACAAAGGGCAAGGAAAACTCCTTGTCAGCTGTAGGGCTGAAAATGCAGCCCTGAGAGAGCCCTGCGAGTGCCCAGAAATGCCCCAGCAGCTGAGCCCCTCACCCACTCTCTGTCCCTTCATCCTGAATAAATTCCCCTAAGAGAAGTCCAAAGGTACCTTCAGCCTCTCCCTGTTAGAAAGGTGTACATTCCTCTAGATTGGATATTGTAGAGAAATTCTTCCCTGTGAGGGTGGGGAGGGGCTGGGATGGAATTCCCAGAGCAGCTGTGGCTGCCCCTGGATCCCTGGAAGTGTCCAAGGCCAGGCTGGACAGGGCTTGAAGCAACCTGGGATAGTGGGAGGTGTCCTTGGGGTGGGACTGGATGAGCTCTAAGATCCCTTCCAACCAACCCATTCCACAGGACAAACTGGCAGCACCCAGTTCCCAATTTCACAGCCACTTAGCAGGAAAAAAAACCCCAAAAACCTTCCATGTCAGGACTCCAACCCTGCCCAGCAGAACATGCTGGGGCTGAGCCTGCTGGACGCTCCTTCAGAGGGGTTAGATCAGAGTCCAGCAAGGAAGGATCCCCTCCCTTCACTTAAACATCAATTCTTTGCTAATAAAGTATCCCAAGCATTGGGTTTCAGGCCCGTGTTTGCGGGGATACACGGGTTATTTCCAAGCCCAGCTATTACCAGTGCACGCGGTGACATTAATATGAGTAAATGCAGGAAAAAGGATGAAATAAAACATATCCTATTGAAGGAAATGAGAGCTCCTTAAGAAAGAAAAACACACATAGGAAAGACGTGGGCATATCAGGATACAAATGGGACACTGGGGAGCTCCAGATTCCACAGGCATGATGTTATTGGAGTGTTTGATACCAGAGTAAGCACCTGCAGATATGAATTACATCCTTGTTCAGACCACGAACATCGCAGCCCTGACATCTCAGGAAGTGCTTATGTTATATTTCAAATCCCCCTGCCAACTGCATAAATATCAAATAAATCAATCACGGATCTAAAAGACATTATCTTAAGGACTTGCAAAAGCTGAACAAGCCACCTCTCTTCTAAAAGTAGCCCCAGCCTTTAAATCGTCGGCGTTTTTTCTGTTGTTGCACCTGAAGAGCAGGGACGGGAGTGCTGTGACTTCACCTCTGCCCCCAAAGACAGGAATGGCACAGAAACAGTTAAAATGGTGAGAATAAAAAGTTTTGCACAAATTAAATTTCTACTGCCTTCAAGAGGGGACCCCTCAAATGTCTATTCTGTGTTGAAAAATTCAGTTTTTCATGCTATATATTTTTTAAAGTTTTTCAAGTGACAAGTATCAAAATATAAACTCCAAGTTTGAGGTTTTAGTAATTCTGAAAGCCTTAATAAACTAAGATTTTACCAGTATTACAGAATTTGGGATTTTCAGAATACTTTTCAATTTAAGAGTTCCCCCATAAGCTTTTATTAGATTAATTTGTTATTTTTCCTTGCTTGCCACAGGAGTCTTAATTACAATTGCTCCAAATACAGCTCCCATCCATCTTAATCAACAGGGACTATTTGGCCGTGCTGTTAAATCATCTGGTGTAATCACTTTGAAAAAGTTTGCTCTGCACTGAAAAAAATGGCTGAGAAAGGAAGCAAAAGGAAATCTGTCTTTGCACATTCATCTTTCCCCGCTCAGATCCCAGCAGCAGGAAGGTGGAGTGGCCCTTTGGCTTTACTTCCACAGAGCTCAGAGTTCTACAAAGTGGTTTTTGAGACACAAAAATATTCAAACAAAGGCTTTGCTGCAATCAGAATGAGTTCGTGAATTAAAATCAAAGTGGCAGGAGAATCCAAACTTCACGGCATCCTGGAATGGTTTGGGTGGGAAGGGGCAGTAAAGGCCATCCAGTGCCATCCGTGCCATGGGCAGGGACACCTTCCACTGTCCCATGGTGCTCCAAGTCCTGCACACTTCCATTAAATTAAATTGTCTACTCCCCACTTTGTTATGCAATGACCTCATAACCTGGATGCTGCAGTAACGAGCATGGGGTGATTACTGAGTGTTTAACCTCATTACAGAACTGAAACATGGTTTGGCCAAAGTCTTCCCCAACCCTGTGCCAATTCCCAGTCACCAATTCTAGTGCCAGGCCCTCAGCAGCTGCCCCAGCTTCATGGGCCCTCTTGTCAGGAACAGTTGAAAATTTGTCTGTGATTTTTTCCTTTAAAAACCCAGCAAAACTCCACTTTGAAGAAATATTAGATATCAAATAAAAATGGAGGAAACATCTGTGGGGCTTGACCTTCTCTTCAACCTCTGATGATCTTCAAGTATCAGAACCTTTGAGTGAGAAAACCAAATTTAATTAAGTTTTGCCTGGTTTTGTTTTTTCCAAGCTGTGATTGAAGGTGCCAAACAAAAGGTTTGGATATGAAAATTCTCTCTGTGCCCATCAAACCAATCTGGGTCACACAACTCAGCTTCCTCCAATTCATCCCCACAGCCCAATTTAAGTCACTCCTGAACCACTCAGTGCCCTGCCCTGGGGCATTTTTGCCCAGGGAGATTTTCTTCCAAGTTTTATTCCACTGGTTTATATTTTCATTGAATGTCCTCTGAGGAAACTGTGTGAGCTGAACAAGTCCAAACTTTCCAAGTCCAGCTTGCTCTCAGGTCCTTGACTTCCTTCAAACTAAAGTGTGAATTGCAGCTTAGCAGCTCTCAGAATAATTTTGCAGAGCAGAGCTGGCATATGAGAAAAAAAGTCATAATAATAAAAAACCTGTTGATCTGCACTACTCCATTTAAGGAGTGTATTTTTCCTGATTCTGAGAGTTTCATGTGATATAGGAAACCTTATCAGGAGCCTCCGTGGTTGATGGGGAAATGTTCCCCACACAGGAGGAAACACAATCCTGCTCCAGCTCAACACGGTTCACATTGTCCCATTAATCCACCCAAATCCCTCCATCCTCTGCTCTTCTCAGAGGTTCCTCTCCTTTTAATCCTCAAAAAGCCTCCTAAATCCAGAGTTTCCAAGGAAGTTTCCCTAATTAAGATTTCATTAGCAGCTTGCACACAGACCCAGAGCACCTTCAGCAGCGTCACTGTCAGAGGAATGAGACAACCCATCACCCCAGCTTGGATCACGGGGTACGAGGAGAGAGGGGGAAATGTAATGACAAAAACAAAGAAGGTTCAAATTTCCTCAAAAAAAGTCCAGCCCCCCTTTCCCTGTGCTCAGCTGCAGCAAGGTGAAAGGCTAAATGTGGACAGAATGGGAATATGTGAGTGGTTTCTAAGCTTCCTGGGGGGAATACTTAACAGCAGAAATATGTTTCCCCTGGAGACCTTCCCCACCATTTGGTCCAATTTCTTACTCCAAGAACTGAACCAGCTCATGATGTAATGCTCCAGGGAAAACATTCCTCTCGAAAAAGAGTATCTTCCTAGGGAGAAGTTTGAAGAAAACATCTTAATATTGTTTAAACAGCTTTTGGCACAGGCACACCAGTTGTGCTGCGCTCAAGGCTGAAAGCAAGGCTGGATAAAAAGATGGAAATGGAAAGTTTTAGGATTTAGTTTAAGGCTTCTCCTCGACTACCAGCCCGGGTCCCCAGTCCTTCATGGAATGAAGAAAAAAAGACATTTTCAGAAGCAGAGATTTGCTTTGCTAATGAAAGAGGAACAATTTAAGGCTTGAGCTATTCTGTGCGTCAGGAGGACACCACAGGTTTAATTCTGCCTAAAGCCTGATCATTTCCTTAACTCCTGAGCAAAGGTGCAGTTCCCAAGGCACCGAACACCACGGATCTGGCTGGGACTGAGGCTTTCTGTGGCTCTGGGAGGGGGCACCATGCCAAGGACCAGGGAAAGTTCCTGCCACCCAAGCTTTCATTGCTCAGCTCGTGTGTGTCCACCTTCCCTGTGCTCCCAACTGCTTGGTTCCTGTTCTGGACCATCTCTCTGAACAAATTTGTCACTTTTGTGACTGGAAGAGCTGGACACTGGTGTTAAGGGAGAGGAGGAAGCACTGGGGACACAGAAATTCAAGAGAGGCAGAGCAGGAGGCGGCACACTCCAAACCTGAGGCAGGGGATGCAGGAAAACCCAGGACAGCAAAGCTCTGTGAGGAGCAAGCAGGGGGAGAGCTGGGAAAAACAAACGTAAAATGAACATTTAGGGAATATATTCTATAGCTGGGATTATGTCATGCTGAGCACTGATAGCAGCTCCATGTCCACATTACCTACCCCTTACATAAACCTTACAGAGCTTTCCCTGCAAAACACACCCTGGGCACTTTAGGGGGTTTTTTCTTGAGGAAAGAGTAAAATGAGCTTTTATTCCTCATTAATATTTGTACCCACGCAATTACTTTTTCCTCAGTGGCACACCCGAGGCCACTCAACAGCTCCAAATCCCAGTTCAAATGTGAATTCCCTTAGAACCTTAATAGATTTGCATTAGTGAGTATTATTTACTGCTAGAACCCAGTGTTTCTGACCTGCCCAGATGTGGGACTGAAGGCATTTGTTTGTCCAAACATTTGGGTGCCACGGGCAGGTTATTTATGGCAGGGTGAGGTTTGTATCTCCAGTGTAACCCAGGTGATTTAAGGGATGGGGATATCAGATCCCTGTTTTCCACCCTGATGTTCCAACTGCCGGCAAGACAAAGAGCAAGAAAACGGAGCAACAGCTCAATTCCAGACCAGCAAGAGCCCAAAGCCAGAGCACACAGGGGATAAAAATCCCAGTTTTCCAATTCCTACCTTGTTTAGTTGAGTGCATCCTCAGGGCTTTCGAGGAATGGGCACCATTTGTGCTGCAGCTTCTCCTCAGACTTTGAGACACTTGGTAACCTTTAATGATTTCATCACCAGGATTTCAAAAAGAAGGCTCATTTATCCAGTTTGAAATATTAAGCTTTGCATTTTATCTGTTCAAAGGGGGTTTTGCTTGTAGAGAGGGATTGTGAGGAATAAAAGCTCTGTTTGCAGGGTGGAGGGTGGCTGGTTTGGTAATTCAGTTTTAGTCCTTCATTGTTTGAATCCTCAGAGACCTCTGGGCACAGTGACTGAATTAAAGGGTGTTATTATTATTAATAAATAGGATTGTGCAGACCATAAAGCATGCTGCACAACATGGAACATCTCAGGTGCAGAGTGCCAGGGCTTCCCTGCACTGCTTGGCAATGCTGAAACCCAGCAGTAAAACTCCACAAAGAATTTAAACCCAACTCAGTGGAGTTGGAGGCCAGTCCTTTGCAGGCTTCTGTCGAGAGCTTTTACTGCTCCTTTGCTGGGGCTTGTGGCTGCAGATTTTTCAGGTTCTTGGTAGACCCTAAACTCTTAAAGCCTTGAATCACAACTATTTATCACCCATCAGGGAGCTACATAAAATGTATTTTCCTTCAGAGTGACTATTCTCATAAAAAAACTAATTTAAAAAGAAAGAAGACAATTAAGAATGTTTTTTAAAAACCTACACTACAGCCCAACTTAACAGAGATCCTTAAACCTGAAAAGTCTGACCCCCAAAAAATTAATGCCACCTGCAAGCTGTAAATATATGTATTATTTAATTTTTTTCCCCCAAGTATTTTCTTTGGCTGTTACATTCAGCTGAACAAGGCCTAAAAATTGTCAAACTAAATTCTTGTTTAAGAGCGGAGCTCTAACTACTGCCAGTTTGAGTGAAACACACAGCCAGGTTTAGGGAATACGTTTTATTTATCTTGGCTGCGGCACGGGGTGGAACGTTTTCCATCCCATCCGAAGGCAGTCAAAAAGGGGTTGAAATATTGCACAATAAAAGCCATTCATTATATCTGTCTCCTCTGTCTTCCAAAAACAGAGCTGCCTGACCAGCCCCAAAGCTGGGCAGGGGGCAGGAAGATGGGAGTCAAGGGGTCACTGGAAATAACCCAAGACTAACACCAGGTTTTTCAGGTCTGGCTTAGGGAATCTGTTCCGTGCCCTCACTCCCAGAGCACACAGGTTTTCCTGCTCCCCCCGCCCCAGCCTGGCTAAAGTAGTTAATTGCTCTGTTATGCACAATTTAGAGGAGTTAATTACAAAACTAATACATTAGGCTGCTTGTCTCGCAGCCACAGGCCCAGCTCCAGCTCCTCCGCTGGGACACGGGGAAATTGGACCTTGTTTCGACTTGAAACATTTTGATTTTACCTCCTCATTTTAAAATCATGTTGAAGGAATACCCCACTATTTTATATTTATTTCCAGTGCTCACCTACCTGTTGGCAGCTTGAAAATGCAATTTCTTTCCCTGCCCACTCCTGTTCCTGTGTGTTGAAGCCATCCTTGCCATTCTTCAGGAGAATTTCTCCCCTTTCTCCATCCATCTCCTTGTCCACAGCTCTAACAATCCTTTGCTGTTTGCTTCCCTGTTCATCACTAAAGTCTTTCCAGGTCTAAGAGAGTGAGGATTCACAGTGAGGAGGAGGAAGATTCAAGCACAAACTTTGAAACATTTCTAAACAACAACTGGCCCAGATGAACTCACAACAGTGACATTTATAGACAGCACTCAGGGGTTTCAGCATCTTCTATTGCTTATTAGTCAGGAGAAAGTGGAGGAAAATCAGCTGAAAACTAGATTTACTTATAATTCATTATTTTAAAGTGAAATAAATAAAAAAGGCAATACAGTTCTTGTTATTTTTCTCCCCCTGCCTACCATGTCAAAATGAGAAAATTTACTTCTCTTAACTCACATGGGAGAAACTTGGTCATCTCATCCCCACTTTTATAACTTACGTGCACCTTAGTTAAGGCAAAACATTGGCATAAAATAATTCCTGGGAGACGTTAACAGTTTCCTTTGAAAACCTTCCGGAGAATTCAGGGGTAAGTATTGGTCCTTGTACCCTGAGCAAAGTGAAGCAGAGACTTTCCCATCTGCGAAATAGCTGCCAGATACCCAGCTCTGAAAAATCTATCACTGCTGCACTTCACAAAAGTGATGTGTAATTACTTTTACTTATTAACAACATCATAATTACAGAGCAGCAAACAATCAGCCTTTCCAGGCCCAGCACTTGTCCTCCCTGCCAGTCAGAGCAGTAATTACGTGGTGAGCTGCTAAATGCAATTATTCACCAATGCACACCCAGGACAGCCTGGTACCTGCTGAAGTCACTTAAAGTCCACACAAATTAAAGTAGGGAAGTAGCTTTAAACACAAATTCATCCTTATAAAAGCCCTCCCAAGGGAGGAGAGCCTCCCTTTGGAAGAGTAAGGAAAGAGAAGTGGCAATGCCATGGATGTGTTTAGATGCCGCTACAAAACACAGGCTGAGCTGGAGCTCAGCACACAAAAATGGGATAAAACCACTGGAATCTCCTTCAGGCAGAGCTAGAAACCAGAACCACAAACTGATAAAGTCCTGACACCTCTCTGCTCCCACACACCTTGACTTTATTTCCTATCCCCACCATGGCCACTAAGACACAACTCCAGAAAAGCTGCTGGTCATCCTGAGGGAAACGTTAACTCAGTTGGGAACAGCAGATGTGACTATGGCCCAGCACTGCTGTTCCCACTCCCTGCGTGACCCACAGGCACCAGGTGTAGGTTCCACAATTTCAGGAGTTTATTGAAGTCCTGCTCCAAGGCAGAGCAGGGACCCAGCTGAGATCTGAGTGTTTAAAGCCCCAAGATGCTGCACAGGCCTTGCGTGAGGAGCTCTCCCAAATTCCCAGTTCCCCCAGCTGAGGCATTCCCCAGCTCCCTGCTCCACCAGGGATTCCACCCCAGGGCTGGACTGTTCAGCCAGCCCGCCATCAGCTCCTGCAACTCCACAATCAGAAAACACAGCCAGAGCCTCCAGAGGCCATCCCAGCCTATCCTTACCCCAGGAAGGATCATCTGTCATTCCTGACAGGTATTTGTTTAATCTGTTGCTAAAGGCCTCCAGTGATGGAGACCCCACACCTCCCCAGGCCCTGTATTCCCCTGCTCAGCCACCGCTGCTGCAAGAACTTCTCCTTAACGTTTAACAGAGGCACTTTCCTCTGCCTTAAACACATTTCTTGTCCTTCTCAGTGCAGAGATGGAGAACAGATTATTGCCCCCACCTCCGCACCTTCTACATAGCTGAAGCCTTGCTCAAGTCCTCTCCAGATAAAGGAGACAAACTATTTTGAGGATAAATTCTATCCAGAGAAGGACAAAAGGAACTAAAAAGCACCATAAGGAAGTAGAAATATCTCTTGGAAAGAACTACAACCTCTTTGTTTCTTGTTTCCCTCACCCTACAACTGCCACCAAGCATCCACAAATAATCCCTAACAACTCTTTTCCACCCAGCTGTGCCAGGAGGAAAATCCAAGCTTTGTTTTCCTCTCCTTACCCTTGTTCTTCTCTTCCTGCCTTCACTCCCACCTCCCAGCTGAAGTGCACCTAGAGAGCCCCTTGGGGAACCTCGAGGGGAGCTCCCTGTGCTGCTGTGACTGAACTCAGGACAACATCCCACAGAACGAGCTCTGGGCAGCAGCTAGGATTAACCCCTCTTGTATCAAACACAGGAATTTATTGCCTCTTCCTCCAGGACAGCTCTTTGATCTCACTATTCCAGTCTGATATTCAAGATGTGACAGCCTCAGAGTCACCCAGTGCTGGATTTGGTGCCTAAAAGCTGCACAGAGACACCCAGACAGCGCAAGCACAACTTGACTCTGTTAAAGCACAAAGTGATTTCCATATAAAACTCACACCTGATTCCAGTCCATCATCGTTTCACTTTTCCAGTTTAATTCCAGTGCATGGTTCAGTTGCTGCTTTGTTTTGAACAGCAGAAGTAGCAGCTATTTTTACTAATTTACTCATTTTTTAAGCTTTATGTTTTAACCTTAGCCAGTCTCTCAGATTTTGTCCATGATACTACTTTCCAGTTCCCTTCCAAGCAGAAAGCTCAGCCCAGCCTGCCCTCTCCTGGCAGCCAAGCACAGCGCCCAACCCAAGAACTCAGCCCAGTCTGCTTCCAAACCTAACCTCAAAAGCAAATCCCCAAATCAAACATTAAGGCAACTGTTTTTGGAGGGATTTAAGACACGTAGATGTGGCACTTGGGGACGTGGTTTATGGGCCACAGGGCAGTGCTGGACTCTGATCTTAAAGCTCTTTTCCAACCTCAATGATTCTGTAACTCAAACAGCACTTCAGTAATAGAGTTTCTTTCAAGTTGCTTTAGGAATTCTTGTCTTGGGAGAAAGAGGCATAAAAAGCCAACTGCTCTGGTTGCCTTCAAGCTCTATAAAAGCAGCCAAGTACATACAGCATTTTAGCCCACATCACTCATGGTAAAACCCAGGTCACAGAAGGGACTGTGCTGGATACAAAGCCACTTCCTGCAGGCTGGCACTGGGATCACTCTGGGCTGGAACACCACAGGACAAAAAATGAAAGCAGCAGCAAACCTTGGAGCAGACTACTTCCAGTCCTCACTCTTTATTCCATTGTTCCAAGCAGAAAATGCAAACAGGAAGATGACAGGACAAGGCCTGGCCAACAGGGGCTGGACTCAGGACACCCACACAGGGCTGGGAATGGCTGGAACTGAAGCACAGCTTTCCTGGTGAGGAATGGCTCTCTTCCCTCAGCCAATTTCATTTTCCAGATGAATTTTATACACAGTAAAAATTTAAAAGCTTTTTTTTTCCTTTAACAACCACTCTTTACATCAGAGAATAACTCATGAGCTCTAACACAAAACCTTACTCTCAGGAACTCCACCTCTGCTCACAGCCAAAGTCTTCCCAGAAGATGGAAACAGGTTCCCCACTTCCTTCTCTTCCCTTTCAAGAAGTGATTCCTTTATTATTTGCAGACAATCTCTTTCTGGTGTATTTTTGCAGTCTAGAAGAAAATATTAGCAGATTTCAACAGCAATTTATAGGGAATGGCCAAGCACATGGAAAACACCCTTTGAGCAATTGCAGCTGGAAGGACACATCTTACACCATGGTTTAACTGCTAAATACAAACCCACATTTATCAGGGAGAATTTTTTATTCTTCATTACCTGCCGTAACAGACCAGTGCTCCGAGCCAGTCTGCCACATAGGTCAGATCTTCCAGCATTTTAGGCATCAAGACAAGGAAAATGAGTTCTAAGTTACCCAGAAAACGAGTAAGAAAGTAAGTGAGGAAATATAAGTGGGAAAGAGAAGAAAACTGCACTTGAGAGAGAACACAAGGCTCTAAGAGCCACCTTCACTTCAGAAAATCAGAGATGCAGGAAACCTCTTTCAGTCGTAGCTCAAGAGTTTCTGCTTCTTCTGAGTGTTTTTGGTTACTCCTGTCCTTCCCACACCCAGAATTTGTGTTTCTCCTTCTCTGGGTGGGAGCCCAGGGCATTTCTCGAGCTGTGGCTTCACAGAGGCTTCTCCTCCTCCCCCTCCTGCCAGGACCAGCAGCAGAAGGAGCAGAACGCTCGTTCTCCTTCCCCGGGGCAGGGAAGGGGAGGAGGTTTTGTTCCCTGTGGTGAATATTCTCGGATCCTGCCAGGATGGATGTGCTGATGGTTCTCCTGGCTTTGGGAGCAGAGGCTGGGAGAGGAGGCTGCTTGGGAATCTCACTGGGAAGCTGAATCCATGCAAGTCCTTCACTTGCTGCATCCCTGCTCAGCCTCATGCTGCGCCTCACCCTGACCTCAGCACCAGCACTGCTCTTCCTCCTGCAGGGCTGGGGGCATCCCTCCTTCGGCTGGGGGACTGACAGAACTTCCTCCACACTGTACGAGGAAACTGCAAGATCAGTCCCGGTTATTTCCAAGTTTTCAACGGGAGGGAAGGAGAAGACACTGCTGCTTCTTCTTCTTCTCCTTGCTGGATCACCTCTGACAGAATCCTTTTGAGGACACTCAGTTCTCTGGGCACTCTCCTGTACATCCCGTTGTTCCAGAATTTCCAGCCCAGTTAGGAGATTTCCTTGTAATTCTTCCTTTTCTATCAAGGAACTGCTTTCTTTTGCTTCTTTTTCACATGGAGTCTCTTCACCTTGCTGGAAATACTCAGAGGTATCAAAATCACCTTTTGCATCTGGCACAATCTTTGAAAACTGGGGGGATAAAAATAGTAATTCTTAATTTTTTTTTAAATATAGGCAAAAGATAATTCCTAAGAACCTGGTTTCAAACAGCTGAACTGCCTACTGTTCTCCTCACCAAGTCAGTCTGCCAAATCCCAACAACTGACAGGGAATCCTGCAGGTTGGGATCTGTTTCAGTGTAAGGCCAAACTGAGGTTGCTTAGGAAGGAGAGAATCCTGGAATGGCCTGGGTTGCAAGGGACCTTAAAGATGATCCCACTCCAGCCCCTGCCATGGGCTGGGACACCTTCCACAGGCCCAGGGCGCTCAGAGGCTCAGCTGAGTTCTGAATGCTCAACACCTCCTTCCAAGGATGGCGATTCCACGGCCTCCAGGCTGCCTGTTCCACAGTTTATTCACTCTCAGTGGTTTTCCCCCCAAACATCACTTCTGTGATCCCTAAGCCCATCAGTTACCTCAGGAGCAGTGCCAGGAACAGACTCCAGGCTCCCTGGCACCTCAGAGTCTCCAGCAGAGCTGGTGGCTGCTGCCTCCTCTAGGAGCCCAGGGCCTGGGCACACAGCAGCTGCACAGAGCTCCTTCCCTTGCATCCTTCCAGCCCCCGGCTCCTGGGGAGTGTCCCTGCAGGCATTCCTGGATCTGGGATCACCCAAACCTGCACCCTCTGAATGACAGCAAACACGTGGTTAATTGAGTGATGGTACACAATCTTTTATGTATTTCAAGAAAAGCTTCATAGTATTTTACTTATTTTATATATTATATATTATTTTACTTATTTACTTATATAAAAATAACCTTCCCAACACATCCCAGATAAACAGTGGGCAAAAACCCAACAGAAAGTTCTGCACATCCCTAAACTCTTCACACCCAACTCACCAACTTAAAGACTACGAAAATATCAGTACCTGAAGTAGAGAGGTAGATTTTTTGTCAGATTTACACTGGAGTCCAACAAGAACTGAATTTATCAGTTGGACATTAATAATCTATCAGATCCTCCAGACGCTGCTATTACAGAAGCAATTAAAGGAAAAAAAGATTTCATGGGCTCGTTACCAATGCATTCAAGGTAACCACAAACAGGTTTTTTATGTAACTGTTGAAATAAAACATCAGAAGAAACAGAAAGAGAAAAGCAAAATAAAACCAAAACCCGAATTACCTGTAAAAAGTGCATCTGCCTTTGGTGAGTCCGGAGATGAGACAGAAGAGAAAACCTCTGGAATTTCAGGGATAGGGCTGAGAAGGGGTTTCTTGGAAGCCATTTCTCTTTCCCCATATAAAGACTTCTTGACTTTTTTCTTTCTTCTTTTCCCAAAGCTTGGGTATTTTGTTTTCTGAAAAGATTGAGAAGGACAATAAAGCATAGTGAAATTTTAATTGTCCTCTACAATACTTTTTAACAAATAAGGGACCCCATTACTGGATTTTGATGGATGACAACTGTTCCCCCTAAAAGGAAGGTTCCACTTCTTCTGCCATCTACAGAAGAATCTGAAAACTCAAAGCAAAGAAGAGTTACTTTTCTAACATGGCTCTGCAAGAATTCGGTAAGGGAAGGACCACAAACTCATTTGTTGGCCCTGAAGTCTGAAGAGTGACCCACAAACACCTCTCTCCAAAGAGATCCTTTCTGCCCTACAAGAATTCAAGCCCTCAGGTCAGTAAGGAAGAGGGATGGGGCAGTAAATGCAGGGAAACAAGAGAGGGATGAAGAAGAAAATATTGGCAGCAACAGGAAGATCAAAGTACTCCTGTAAAACACAAGGAGAGGGAAATAAAAATAAAAATAAAGGCAGAACTCAGCAACCGCAGTGGCTGGCACTCACCTGGGTCTTTTTGGGAGCAGCTGTGGTTGGATTCTTCTGTCTCTGAATCTTGTTCCTTCTCGGATTTTTAGTGTCTTTGTCATTCTCAGTGTTTGTGGCTCCTGAGCTGCCACAATCAGTGTCCTCTGCCACGGCTCTGCACTGCTGAGGAACAGGATTTGGGGTGGTTGGGGGGCACCTGCTGCTCATAAAAACCCACCAGAGTCCAACAGGCACGAGAATCAAACTGGAATTAATTAATCTCTATCACCTCGTTAGGGGCTGACAACTGGAAATTAAATATTACAGACTCATTTCACACAGTACAATCCAGTCCTATTTGTAGTATAATAATGAAAACACAGTAAATTTTCATCATCAGTTATTTCTTTTAAGAAAATGGGTTACTTTTTTAATATTCCTCTGTTTTTTGCCTTCCCCTCTCACCAGAGATGTCCAACACTGAGGTCTGAAAGCATTTCTTGTTGTACAATCAATTCTGTGCCTTAAAATTCCAGCAACCAAAACATTTTGTCTGATTGTTTGGAAAAGCTCCTGGAAAACTCAATAGAAATTGTCAATTTAAGTATCAGACTGTATTTTTAATAACTGGAAAATAATTTTCACTGAAAAACCTCATTTCCTGAAGGCACTAACAGGAAGTATTTCCATACACTGGATATAGATAATCCTCATACCTGAGGCTGGGAAAACACTTTTAAGCATCAAGAGGGATAAAAGAGAACAATTCTGCCTGAAGAAGTTCAAAAAAACAAAATAAATTTTATCACTAAGGAAACTCACCCTCCTTTTAGTAGAAGAACGAGTTATCATGTCAGGTCTGTCAGTCTCTGCTACTATAAATGAAAAAAAAAAGGATTTTTAAACAGTTTCAGTGGAAGTTAATCACATTTTGAGGAAATTATCTATATAATTTCTGATATTAGGCACTTCAGCCAACTTAATCTTGAGTAGAAACTTAATCTCAAGGACTATCAAACATGGCGAGATAAAAAAATTATACTTTGCTCTACAAAATACAGGAAAACTCAAACTTGTGAAGATTTGGTAACAATAATCAGCACATTCACAGCTTTCATAGATAAATATGCACAACCCACTTTCAATTCTTTTGTTGTTGGCTTGCTGTTTAAAAATCATCAAAATTACAGTATCAGAATCAAGATTCTAAAAAAAAATTACTTTAAGCAGTGAAATTTTCACAGAAAAATACCACAAGTTTAAATAAGATTCAGTTAACCTAAAGTCAGGTAAACACTGCAAAGATCTTTGGAAGAAAGCATTTTAATTTAAATGCTAGCATTTAAATTTTAGCACAACTGAAATATATCCTCTGTATATAAAAAAACACAAACAGAAAAATAAACCAAACCCCTCAACTCTCAATTTTCAGGTACAAAAAGATTCATTATCTACAGATAAAAACACGAGTTGGGGTTACCTTCTGCATTTTCAACAGGTGAAGGGGCTTCTACAGAAACAGAACCTTCCAGGAATTCTTGGAGAGGCTCAACACCTTCCTTCAAACAAAAAATGACATTTTTTAGCAATAAATTACACCAGACATATCCTGAAAAACACCTTTTCCATCAGTGTTTGGAGCAGACAAAGTAGTTTTACTTTGTTTCCTTAAAGAAAACACCTTTGCTCTGTGTGGCAAAAAGAAACAGAGCATCAAAATACAAGAAAAAAATGAAAGGAAAAACATTTCAAGGTTCAGAGCCTTCTAAAACAGCTCTCCAGGCCAAAGTGCTGCTTAGAGTTCCTAAAAACTCAACTTCTCACTCTGACTCCAGAACTCCAAGCAGACTCAACTTTAATATTTCAGCAATTTCTTTGTAAAACCAAGCAGGCTGCGGGGTGAAATTAAACAAGAATTGACCAGTCACAGGGAGTAGAGGGAGTTTTGTCACTTAAAACAACAAACTCACATCATCCCAGCCAAAATCCAGGAGGGGCAAAGGCTCTTCAGAGAGGCCTGGCCTTGCACAGGGGCTGTGCCCCTGGGGACACCCTGGGGAGGCTCCTCTGCGTAAGGGGGTGTTGGCAGGCAAGGTCTGGTCAAAGATTTCAGGGCTCAGAACTTCCCCAAAAGTCACTTTTTTCTTCTTTGGTGTTTTGGAGCTCTGACTCTCAGTTCTCTCTGTTGGAATAAAATGAAACAAACAGCTGAGTGAAGGGGAAACTTGCACAGAGCAGAGGCTTTGTAAGATATTTTACTATTCCCCTAAAAATCCCTACTCCAACAAACAGCAAAACACCACCTTTACATGGCCTGTGAGGCCAGCCAGGATTTTCAGCCTGTATTTATTACACTATAAAAATGAAGGAAGAAACAAATTAAAAATGACCACCTGTTCCCCAAGTTTCAGTTGAAAAGTGTAAAATTCCTTTAAAAATCAGGGATTCTCTTCTGGTGTTTGAGGCTTTCTGAAGTTTTGGGGTGGGATTAGTTTTTTTTAACAGACATTCCTTTCCTTGGCAATCTTGTTTTCCATGTCATCAGCAGGATGCGACGAGGAGGTCATTCAGTGGTGATTAATGCACACCAATAAGCAGATTTAGCAAAGAGGCAAAACCTTATGATCCCACATAATACTTCACCCATTTAAAAAAAAAGAAATAAAGAAAACCTAGCAGTTTTTTTTTCTTAGAAAGGAGAATCTGACCTGTTTGCAATGTTTCAAAGGCTTTCACACAATCAGAAACTGCAGCATATTCACCTCCTCCTCTTTCAATGGCACTGTTGGAGTATTCCTGTCAAATTTAAATGATACAGTTCAATACAATTTAATTAAAATATTGTCCTCTAAACAACATTTAATAATCAGTTGTTTTGTTCAAACATATCTAAGTGTTTGGTGAATGAATAAAACTCGGAAACATTCGTTTCATGGAATCATGGAATGATCTGGGTGAGAAGGGACCTTAAATCCTATCCAGTGCCACCCCTGCCATGGGCAGGGACACCTCCCACTGTCCCAGGGTGCTCCAGCCTGGCCTTGGACACTTCCAGGGATGGGGCAGCCACAGCTCCTCTGGGAATTCCATCCCAGCCCCTCCCCGCCCTCCCAGGGAGGAATTCCCTCCCAGTATCCCACCTAACCCTGCCCTCTGGCAGTGGGAAGCCATTCCCTGCGTCCTGGCACTCCAGACCTTTTTAAAGTCTCTCTCTATTTTTCCTGTCGCCCCTTCAGGTTCAGGAAGGTGCAGTCATCTCACCCCAGATCCTCTCACAACATGAAAGCTCCAAGCAAAGCTTCCAAAACAACCAAGCAGCATTAAATAATTTCCAGATCATTCCCAATCCACATCAATCAGTCACCAAAGCACCTTTAAACTCAAGCATTGAACCAACCTCCAGGCTGTCCATGAGTTCTCTCCCTGGGGTTTTCTTCAGGATGGATCTCAGCAGTGAGCCGCTCTGGGAGAGGTCACTGCTGGGACCATTCCCCGTTCGGGGCGGTGTCACGGGGGCTTGGCTTCCATCCAGCATTCCCAGGCTCACACCTTCCACAAACCCAACCTTCCTTGTGCTGAGCTCTGCCAGAGCATCACTGCCAGTGCCACCAGCGCTGTGCTCACACCTGTGGACTTCAGAGCAAGGACAGCTGTGACACTGAAGGGTTGAAGGAAAAGTCAGAAAACTTGAGTACTAAAAACATGAGCTGTAAAAGTGCACACATCTCCACAGATCCTGTGCAGAAACATCCCCCAAAAATCCATTAGTCTGTAAATTCTGGCTCTTTTTGTGCCACATTTGCTATTTTCAGAAATTTATAAAACATACCAAGAAGGAGCATTGCATGAAGGAAAAGCTACATCAGGTTTCTACTGCATCCTAAATTGTAGGCAAGATGACAAAAGTCAGCTGAAACATTTCCTAACAAATATTCCAGTATTTTTATTTCCTAATGAGAGTTTAATGAAGGTTGTAACAGTGCTGAGTCCTCTTACCATGGCCTGTTTCCAGGATGTCTCCAGTTACAACAGTCTCCACGGATTTATTAGGATTTTGCTGCTCGTAAACCCATTCCTAAAGAAAAAGTTACGGGATTTTTACAACAGCACAAGCTATGGAGGGTTTTAATCCCAGACAAGGATTTCACAGTTGTCTCAATCATCCACTACTTCAGTTGAATTTATTTTCCCAAAACACCCAGGCTAAATGCTTAGAAGGATTAGACATGGCAAATGAAAGAATTGTCTATTTTAATGACTAACTGAGAAGTTTCTCCCCAGTTCAAAGTACCTTTGCAGCAGCAGGGCCAGTGACAGTCACAGCTCGGCATGGGGACAAGATGCTGCAGATCCTGGGGTCCCTCCTGCTGCTCTTGCTCCCATTTTCACTTAAATTTTCTTTCAAAGCAGCTCCTCTGTTGCCCAACATGAACTTTTCACTCCACTGCTCCAGGTTTGGCTCTTTTCTAAAAGGTGCTTTGTTCTGACCTGCATCAATTAAAAATAAACAGAACCCAAACAAACCACAAAGACAAACTTCAGGTTTTTCAATGAATTCTCTTTTTGTGTTTCTCCATCAAGAGGTGCAAAAAGTCAGGTAATGTTATAGGCAGGGAGAACACATTTTTTAGATCTACTGTTAAAATAACATTACCAAACCTTCAAAACAAAGTAAGTGATTCTTTTCATATAAATGCTATTAAGATCAGCAATAGCAGAGAAGTAAAATAAAAACCATTCTCAGTTTCATGGAAAAAAGTGTGAAAACATTAATCCTTAGTGAGAAATACATCAAAGATTACAAATCTAGGAACTAAAACTAAGGAAAGAGTCCCAAAAATACAAGTTTTCTGAGAGACCACTATTCAGGATGCATTAAGATGGTTTCAACAAACAAAACAAACCCCAAGCCAAGCACAAACACCTGTGCCAAGCCTTAAAAGGAAGAATATTTTGTTTTATAAGAAGTGTTTTTAGTTTCATACCTTTCAGCCTAAAGGAAGAGCTGATATTTAAGATAAATCACTGACCAGAACATTTAAGCAACTTACAGGAACCTCCTTCCTGGGAAGCCTCCCCCAGGTGTGAGAGCCCAGCCTCTCCCTCAGCTTCTTGCAGGGATCCAAAGGAGCTTTGAAAAGCATCGATTTTGTCCTTCAGCGACCTCACATTTGCATGTTTAAAGGGACTGATCTGCCAAAACAAAATTAACCCCATCAGGCATTTCTTCCCTCACCATTTGAGCTTTAATGTTTTGTATTAGTACCTTGACATAAAATACAAAGAATCTTTATTTAATCTGGCTGCAATTGTAGCTGTATGGTAAAAATACGGAAAAAAGGAACTTTACCCAGAAATCTGTTACATTCTATTGCATTTAATCTGTTCCTCTAGTCCAGAATTTGCTTTCTGACAGCCTAGGAGAGTTCAAGTTATGAACAGATCTGATTAACTAAGTCACATATGCTTGGATTGACTTCACTTGAGACCAGCAACACTTTCATTACCCAAAAATCAAGCACGGCAAACACAGCAAAGTAATAAAAGTTAAAATATATCAGCAAGCTCAACATGGAGAAGAAATTCCAGCCTCTACACAGAGTAAACAAAACCTGGAACTTCCCCTTATCCTGAAGTCAGGTGACCAAGGGACACCAGCAAATGATTGCCATTAATCTCTTCTGCTGGATTCTTCCCAAGATTTGCCTTCCCCTTCTCCCAGCACAAGCTGGTTTCTGGAGGGAATTAAAGCCCCACCTCAGATATTTGGAAGGACTCTCACCTGTGTGAAAGCTTCTTTCTGCCTGCTGCTCCTCTGCTGGGCCAGGTACCGGATCAGGGTGTTGTTTTCTGGTGATCCCCTCAATCCAATGGTTGATCTTCTCCTAAATTTTAGTGAAGTTGGGGAAGTCCCTGAAAAGGAGACAAGAACAGAGGTTAAAAAGAAAAACAAAGCATACCACCAAGAAAAATATCTTGTAATATCTAAAGCTTTCATGGTAATTTTTTATCCTTTTCAAAGGTGATTAATGCTACTTATTCTAAGATACAAAGTTACCTGCTCAGCCCAAGAAACCTCCCTGAACAATGAAATTAAGTGCCTAAGAACAGGTTAATATTCAACTAAACACATACCAAGTCTGTCTTTTAGGTTTTCAATTGCTTATTAAGGAAGTGTCTACCAATACTGGCAGAATTTGTCTTGCAATTCCCTTGTGAAACTCAGGCACATCCTCAGGTGAAGAGAGATAAACAGGGAGCATTTAACTGTAGGATATAACCTATACAGTCAAATGGTGTAAGTATCCTATGTATGGGATATCTGATAAAGATGTTGTAGCAACAGCCTCTCAGAGTGTGCTCCTGGTCATACTCAAACTGTGATCGCCTGAATCTGCCCTAAATTGGAGCTTTTGGCACGAGGTTGGACTAAACGACCTGGAGAAGCCCCTCTGAGAAGGACAAAACTCATTTGTCACCCCAGCCTCACCCGTGGGTCGTTTGGTAAAACTTTCCTGAGCAATCCCAAGCTCAGCAATTGTCACAGCAGCAAAATCAACAGCTCTTTTCCTCTGTTCAGACAGTCCAAAATCAGGTTTTCCTTCCACTTTGTCCCTCTCAGGAGTGGAGTAGAAGTAATTTCCCAAGGGAACAGCTCGGCTGCTGGAAAAATCCTCCTTCGTGTCCAAAGGCAAGGGGGGTTCGCTGAGCACATCCCCCCCGAGTGTCCCAAAACAGCTCCCAGGGAGCTGCCAGCTCACACCAACTCCCTTGGGGTGACACGAATTCTCCTCGGGGCCTTTGGGGCATTGCAGGGCACGTTTTTGTGGCCGTGTCTGGTTCCCATCAGTGAAATTCTCCTTCTTGGATGGTCTGATGACTTTGGATTTGGTCACTTTGGAGCTCTTCTGGTCTTTCGACAGAGGGAAACAGGCCTCTTCCTTCTCCTCAGGACAACGACTCTCATTTTCTTTAACTTTCAGGGGAGTCTTAGATCCTCTGAGCATTGTTTGTGACTTAATTTAAGGAACATTCACTCAGCCTTTGCTCCTGTAATTAGATTCCTATTAAAAAGAAAAATAATTATTATTTCTTAAGAGCAAGAGCTCACTACCACACTCAAGCTTCTCCCAAACCCACATTTTTCCTGGTCAAGGTGTTTAACAGAGGGGTGGGAAGGGAAATGTATCCCCCAAAAGCTGCAGGGAAAGGACACAAGGGGCTGGGACCAGAAAGAAAAACACAGAGCAATAAAAATCTGCATTATAAACAGGATAAGGAGACACAAGGCTGTAATTTCACTCTGTCAAGCTCCACATTAGTGTAAAATACATGTACAAAACTATTGATCACAATCACACAGGGACTGGTTCGCTCTAAGTGTTACAACAAACATCAGCAGTTTAATACTATTTTTAATAACTCTAATTAGTATCAGCAGAAGGAGAAGGCAAGTCTTGGAAAGAAACCAGCAGAAGAAACAAGACTAGTAATACATTTTTTTAAATACCACTAACTTTTAACTAGGAACCTTAAAAAGCTAATACTTTTCTGCAGTTAGTTTCTTGAATTTGAAGTTAATGACGTGCAACTTAATAACGTGAGTCTGGAACTTCACTTCTGCAAATACGTGCACTTTTAGAAAAACAGTTACCAAAACGAAGCTGTTTAACAACGCGGGGGGCAACTTCTTTCTTTTTCTACTTTCAGGCCCCAGCGGAGCCCGATGCCCACAATCACAGCCACCAGACGAGGGAAAAACACCCAACCCGGGGCTCCCCCGGCCTGCACCACCCACTGGGCGCTCTAACGCCGCTCCCCCAGAGCGCACCCCGCATATCCCCCACACCCTCCCGAACACCCCCGAGGGCTCCCCACTCTTTTCTCCCCCGCCGAGCCGCCCTCACCTCAGCCCCTCACCCGCCGCGCCCGGCCCG
>VZTD01005866.1:322378-368254 GCA_013397725.1 Rhagologus leucostigma | reverse complement strand
CGCCCGCCCCCAGCGCCCACCGCAGCCACCCCGGCTCCGGCGGTACCGCAAGAAGGGCGGATCATGGGGGGCGACCCTGCACCGCTGCTCTGCCCTGGGGGTCCGCGGGGCTTGGCGGGGACAGGGGGAACTCTTTGAGCCGGCGGAGGGATCGCGGGCGGTTGAGTCACAGCACCGCTTCAGTAGGCAAAAAAAATAAAATGATTAAATTAATTCATTCAACGGCCCGCGCGCACGTGACGGGCGGCAGCCAATCACAGGGGGGCTATGCAAATACGGAGGCTTATTCCGGCCGCGATTGGCTGGCGCATCGGCTTTGCCCCGCCTCCCCGCTGCCCATTGGGCGGGCACGCAGCGCAGCGCGGCGCTGATTGGCCGTGAGGCCTGCCCGTCAGCGCCCGCCCCTTCCGGGTGTCGGCGCGGCGGCGGGCGCAGCATGAGGCGGGTGACGCTGTTCGTCAACGGCAGCGCCCGCAACGGCAAGGTGAGGCCGAGCCGGGGCTGGCCCGCGGCGGATTCCGCTCCCCACGGGCCCCCTGCCCGTCCCTGCCCTCCTCGCAGCCTCCCAGGGCAGCCGGGCCTGCGCCGCGCAGTGCCGGAGGAGACCGGGGCGCGGGGTCCCCCCCTCACTGCCTGTGGAGGGAATCGCGAGGGAATCGCGACAGGCGAGGATTTGTCGCGGGTGGAGGCGCTTCGTGGCTTTAGGGAGTCGCGTCCGGCTGCTCGCGTCAGCCACAGCCTGTGGGATGAGGGCTCTGTGGGGTGACTGACCCTGTGTGGGGGTACCCTAGGAATAATCGCAATTAATTGTTTAAAACCTCGCTAAAATCGTCTCAAGACTGAAAATAGTGATTTTTAGGCTCAACCAGAGCTTGTCAAGCAGAGGAAAAGGCCGTGAGATGCAGTTCCACACAGAGTCCGTGATGTTGTTGTTTCCATCCACATTCCGAGTGCAGGAGTTGATATGACTGTGCTTTAATGTGTAATTCTATTAATTCTGTCCATGATCCCGCTATTTCCACCCGGACCTGGAGTGCAGGAGTTCATGTGACTGCATTACTGGACTAAACGTCTGCTAAATTGTGTCCGTGATCCTGATTTTCCCATCCACATCCTGTTTTTGGGGAGGGAAGTGCATTTGGGAGAGGCTTGGAGCAGAACAAGTAACAAAATTTCTTTAGAGAAATAAATAACTGAATTATATTCTTACAGCACCAAAATTTATTCTCTCACTGCTGTTGCTGCCTCAGTTTTGGTGGGAGCTGTGCAAGTCACCCGATTTTTGTGTTCCAACACCAAAGTTGGTGTTTTCCTTTTTTTTTTGTCAAGATCCAAATGGATTTTGCTCCCCCTAATAGCCCTGATAAGACTGAAGAGGCAGAACTTTTGGAGCACAGTTTTGGAGCACGGATTTGTTGTTATTCACAGCCTGCTCTCTCCTCTCTCCCCTAGGTTGTGGCTGTGTATGGGACTCTCTCAGATTTGCTCTCTGTGGCCAGCAACAAGCTTGGGATAAAAGCCACCAGTGTTTACAACGGGAAAGGGGGGCTCATTGATGATATTGCTTTGATTAGGTAAGGATCAGCCAAGAAAAGGCAAATCAGGGATGTGGATTAAGAGACTAACCTGTTAATTAATCCTCCTTAATCAATAACCAGGCCTTTCCCTAAAAACAGATATGATCATTGCCAGCCAGGGTGCCCAAAGGTCCTTTCATGTCTTTTGAGCTTCAAACCGTTTATTGATTCAGAACTTGATACAAGCTGTGTTTGAGGCCTTTTCACCTCCTCCTGTGTTGATTCCAGGGCAATGTTTGTGCCATGAAATCCCCACTTTTCCAGTCAGCCCTGGAAGGGGGGTGGTTCTATAAAGGAGACAAATTCTGCCGTTCCTGTGGCCTCACAGGATAGTCCCAGACTGGGGAGAAAAGCAATTCTTTTGTAAGAATTAATTGATTACACAAGTGGTCCCTAGCTTGCTGCTACAGATAAAATCTCTGGTGAAGTCAGTCCATTCCAATCCACTAGAACCTGCGAAATACGGATAAAAACAGGTACAGAAGTTCCAGCTAATGGCCACTGGTCATAATTTACCTGAAAGTAATCAGGAGAGGTTCCACTGTTAATAAGATGAACAATAAATTATGATGAACTTTCTTTTTCTCTTCCCTCTGCCGCCTCCTCTTTCAGGGATGATGATGTTTTGTTTGTCTGTGAAGGGGAGCCCTTCATTGGTGAGTCTGTGTTTCTTATATTTACCTTTTATTTAATAGAGTTTATTTTGCTTTCATATAAAGCAAAGATTTTATTTTATGGTGTTTTCAGAAGATACCTATTTCCATAGGGAATTAATTAAGGAATATTCACAGTTTTTCCAATAATTTCTTTGCTTCTTCTCTGCAGATCCTCAGACTGATGGGAGAGCTCAGGAGGAGTTGACAGGGTCCCACACAGACTGGCTGACTCTCAATGTGGGAGGCAGATACTTCACCACCACTCGGTAAAAATGGTCTTCAAAAACTTCATTTCAATAAAGCAAAAGACCTTAAAAAAAACTTACTGTGAAGTAGGAGGTCTTTGACTTCTGCAGCTTTCTTTGTATTTTGTATTTGCCACCACAGTTTTGCAAGAAATTAATTCTTAAACATTTACACATGAAGGAAGAATAAAATTGGGCTGCTTTTGTTTTCTAGGAGCACTTTGGTTAACAAAGAACCTGACAGTATGTTGGCACACATGTTTAAAGACAAAGGTGAGTAGATTGAGATAAACTTGACTATTTTTAAGTAATTAATTAGCAAAGTGGGAAAAAGGCACTGTCAAGCTGAAGACTCCTGTCCATAAACTAAAATATCCAAAGTATGTTAAAGTACCAAATCAGGACAGAGAATTATTTTTTAATTACTTTAGTTCTCTGTGTTTATCATCTCACCACCTAATGTGGATCATCTCACAAACTGCAAATACAGTTCCCATCCATTGTTAGTAGTTTGGGTCCTTTTTTTGTTTGTTTATTTGGTTCAAGGTTTTCATCTCGTTGCATCTTCCTCAGTTTTGGCAGCAGAGCCAATGAGCAAACTGTGCATGAGGCAGCCTTGGGGAGACAGGCTAAAATCTTAGTGCTGCTTTTATCTAGCCATGATTGTTTTGTATGTGATAATAAATTGAGTTATTCAGAGCAGGAACAAGTTCATTTTAAGCTGATTTTTCCCCTCACTCCTCTTTTCCTTCCTTCTTTCTCCGAACCGCCCTTCCAAGTGGAATGTTTGCTATTCCAGTCCCCTTCGGTAATAAAAAACTCTGAAAACTGAAGCAAATGCTCTTCTATGACTACATCAAAAGTAATTTTATATATATATATGTTGTGGAAACAGATGCTTGGGGGAATAAGCAAGATCCTAGAGGAGCTTTCCTCATTGACCGCAGTCCCGAGTATTTTGAGCCCATTTTGAACTATTTGCGTCACGGACAGCTCATTGTAAATGATGGCATTAATTTGCTAGGTAGGTATTACCTGTCTGACATCTCCTAAATTATTCCTCCTTGGAATTAAAGCTTTGCCCTCAGGTGCCCGTGGTGAAGCCAGAGGGAGCTTTGTGTGCTCATCCCTGTGGTTGGGAGTTTTCCTTTGGTGGATTTATTCTCAGCAGTGCAACTCCATGTGCTTGCTTTAATGAGGATAGGCTGCTATTTCTCTTTGGAGCATTAAAAATCCATACTGGATTATATCTGGAATTCTGGAGTTGATCTCTTTAACCTAATGCTGGTGTTGGAAATGTTGTCTCTGAGTTACATTTTTCCTTTTAGCTGCAAGCAAACAGCTTTTCCTCTCTCCCCGGTTACATCCAGTGTAATGTGTGTGGTTGTTCTCCAGTAAGGGGAGAGAAGGGTGCTGCTCTCTGGATCAACAATTCCCTGGAATAACCAGCACTGCTTTGGTTGTAGGGGTTTTGGAAGAAGCCAGGTTTTTTGGGATCGACTCCCTCATCGAACACCTGGAAGTTGCTATTAAGGTACCTTGCTCTCTGTAACACCTGGGTGCACGTCCCGCTCTCCCAGGGAATGTGTAACTTAGTGCTGTCCCTGTTGAACACCTCTCCCCAGAATTCCCAGCCAGCTGAGGATCACTCTCCCATCTCCCGGAAGGAGTTTGTCCGATTCCTGCTGGCAACACCCACCAAATCCGAGCTGCGCTGTCAGGTGAGGGAATTCAGGCTTTGTCTTTCCAACAAAACTCCAGGAATTGCTTCCTGACACCCAATCCAACCCTGCCCTCTTAGAGTTTAAAACCACAGCCTGTTTTAAGGAAAAATGCAAATCTTGAGAGCTTTGCATTTACATTTCCCTGGTGTTGTGTAATAGAATAAATGATCTTGTGAGTGTATATTTGTATAGAGCCATGGGATGGTTTGGGGTTGGAAGGGACCTTATAAGATTATCTTGTTCCGATCTGCCGTGGGCAGGGGCACCTTCCACTGTCCCAGGCTCCTCCAGCCTGGCCCTGGGCACTTCCAGTGCAGCCACAGCTTCTCTGGGAATTCCATCCCAGCCCCTCCCCACCCTCACAGGGAGGAATTTCTTCCCAATATCCCATCTAAGCCTGATCTCTAAATCCATGGCCCCTTGTCCTGGCACTCTCTGTCCACATAAAAAGTCTCTCCCATCTTTCTATCAGCCGTTTTCAGGTACTGGGAGTGTTTCAGTGCACCTGTTTGTATAGATTTGTGTACACAACTACCCAGACGTGTTTCTTTTAACTGTTTTGTGTCCAGACCCCCCTTCCCTTCTGTGACTGTTTTGGGGGGGTTCACTGGCTTTTCCAGGGTCTGAATTTCAGTGGAGCCGACCTTTCCCGCCTGGATCTTCGCTACATCAACTTCAAGATGGCCAATCTGAGCCGCTGCAACCTGGCCCACGCCAACCTGTGCTGTGCCAACCTGGAGAGAGCTGACCTCTCTGGATCCGTGCTGGATGTAAGGATGCTGCGCCCTGGGGAGCCTGGGCTGCCCCAGAGTTGTCCCAAAAAACAGGGATTGGAACAAAAAAATCAATTTCCAGATGTTTTCTCTGGTTGTTCCACTTCCAACACTTCCCCATTTCCTCACAGTAACAGGGGGTTGTGCTTTGGGGGGCTCAGTTGCAATGCAGAACTCACATGTATATTCTGCTGGGTTTTGGTATTTCTCTTTGCACCCTCGTGACTTCCATCCTGTCTCTGCCAGTGTGCAAACCTGCAGGGGGTGAAGATGCTGTGTTCCAATGCAGAGGGAGCATCCCTGAAAGGCTGCAACTTTGAAGATCCATCAGGCCTTAAAGCTAATTTGGAAGGTAAGAAGGTTTTGCCTGTCAGTTATTCCATGCAAACATTTGTGTGGCATGTACATTTGTACATTTGTGTGGCAGAAGTTGAGCTGTGTTTGTACAATCCATGGGAAGAGCTCACAACTCTGGGCTGGTTCTGCCTAAATAATCATTAAATTCCCAGTTCTGCCTTGACCTTTCCCAGTTTGCCCAGCTCTGAGGAAGCATCACCTGGAGCTGCTGCCTTTCTGGCTGGTTTTCCTCCCAGCCCTCCTGTGTGGGTGCGTTGCAGGTGCCAACCTGAAGGGTGTGGACATGGAGGGCAGTCAGATGACAGGGATCAACCTGCGAGTGGCCACGCTGAAAAATGCCAAACTGAAGAACTGCAACCTCAGAGGAGCCACGCTGGCAGGGACTGACTTGGAAGTGAGTTAGGATTCATTTTATACACTAATATAAATACAGTTTGTGGGATTGCTGGCTTTTGGCTGACTTCTCCAGCTGCAAAGTTGAATGGAGTTAAGGTAAATGGAGTTAAACTTTTGAACGAAGTTCTGGGTCTCTTCAATTAACATTAATTTTCCTTTCCCCCTTCAGAATTGTGATCTGTCAGGTTGCGACCTACAAGAAGCAAATCTGAGGGGCTCTAATGTGAAAGGAGCCATCTTTGAGGAGATGCTGACACCCTTGCACATGTCCCAGAGTGTCAGATAGGGGCCAGAAGCTGGAGAGGAAGGAATCCAGACATTCATCGTGACTTTCTTCACCTCCTCCCCTTCCTGAGTTCAAGTCATGGTTATTAGCCACCTTACATT
Organism: Rhagologus leucostigma; assembly: GCA_013397725.1. Classification (NCBI taxonomy): domain Eukaryota; kingdom Metazoa; phylum Chordata; class Aves; order Passeriformes; genus Rhagologus; species Rhagologus leucostigma. The sequence goes on along the minus strand of VZTD01005866.1, from coordinate 362,139 downwards.
TGCAGTAGTGCCTAGGTAAACACTTTTTGATCACTTTCGGGGAGGGAATTTTTGTTTTCAGAGGTACCAACAGAGAGTTTGTACCTCTGTGAGCAGAGTGAGGAAGTGGGCTGGTGCTGAAACCAGAGTGTGGCTGGTTTGGGAGGAAAGGTTCAATGGTTTCATTGTTTAGCATTGCCTCACTTTGGAATGCATTTTAATTTATAAAGCACAATATATGCAATTCTATTTATTGAATCTGTAGCTGCAATATGGATAGAAAATGTTACTCCTGTACAGTAGCAACCAAGTTCAGGTTTACAGGTGTATTTGCAGTCTGTCTGTGCCAGGGGTGGCTCAGTGTCCCCAGGGGGTGCTCAGGTCTCTGCTGGGGTGGCAGCTGATGGGAACATTCTTGCTCAGAAATTGGATGTCTTTAATTAATCCTCTCCAAACGAGAGTGGAGGTGCACTGTCAGTCACAGCTGGTGAGAAAAATCCTCATTTCACATGTCCTGACCACTCCAGGCTGGAGTTCCTGCAGTGTTCACCCTTTGTGGTGAATTCAGTGTAGAGAGGAAAGTGCAGAGCTGTCACCAAAGCAGAGAGAGGCAGAGGGGCCCCAGCTCCTGCTCCACCCTCCCCTAATGAGCTCAGCAGGTGAATCTTTCCCTGTTTCCCCTCCATGTACTATGCAAAGACTCCCTGAGAGCTTGGGCATCATCCTTCTCCCAGCTGGATCTCCCTGTTCCTTTTGGGTGCCTCGGGGGCTGTAAGAGCATCCTGCCTGGGGCCGGGTGCCCCCCATGCCCTCCCACACCTGCTGTGCCCGTGCAAAAGGCAGCTGGAGCTGCTCGTGTGGGCGAGCTGTGCAGGGCAGAGGCCTCAGCACCCCCGGATGTGGATAAGGAGCTGCTTCCCTGTAGGATCCGTGAAGTTCTCAGCTCTCACCACCGTTACTTTACAATCAAAAAGCACATGAAGAAACTATACCAAAAAAAGAGAGAAAAGGTGCATCAAGAACTTACCTCAGATGCTTAAACCACCCCAAAGTTAAAACTAACCTTGAATCTAAGGAAATGAAGCTGTTACTGTAGGAATAAACAGGAGGAGTAAGATCCAGTGGATCCCAGCTGGAGTCCCTCAGGAGCTGGAGTTCCGCAGTTCTTCGGGGGTTGTCTCTCCCTTGCAGTGCAATTTCCTGTCCTCAAGTCTCATTGTCTCAGTTGTTACAAAAATGCTGCTTTTCCACCAGTCTGGGAGGATCAGTGATGATTTGGGATCAGCAAATGATGTGTTTGGGGGGAATTGCAGGATTCTCCCTCCTTTTCAAGTTGGTTTGACTCAGGCGTGTGACATGAACTTGCAGGGCTCAAAATCCCAGAGCCATGAGGTTCAGAACTGGGATTATTTCCTGCAGATCCCTATGGATCAGGCTCTAGGACAACACTATATCCTTGGAAAAATGACCTGTAGATTCCAGGGAAATATTCCAGTGTGACTTTGGAGTCCTTTCTCCCACCTCGTGGCTTTCAGTGGGAATGTTGTGTCTGTTGCAGTAGAAGAAGATTCCTAGGGCTAGAGAAACAAATGAATTATTTTTCTTTATCATATTTTGTAGCTGGCAGAAGTAAAACTATTGTATGGAAAAAAAATATATCTCTATTTTCATAATCACTGTGTATAAAATCTCTTTGAACTTTCACTGAAGCACTATGGAATAATCACAGCATGTGGCACCATCACTCACAGCTGGATTTTAGGTACCTCTTTTGCCAGGACAGAGCTGTGTGAAGAGCCCTGTGCAGAACTTGCAGGTTCCAGCCTAATTTAAGTTGCATTAATAAAAAGTGTGAAAGAGAAAAGTGGCTTGGTTGTCTTCATTTGAATAAAAGCCCCAAATCTTACCTGGCTTGTGTGAGAAGAACAAGAATTTTTTGGTTTGAGCATAAAATACCTACTGGAAAAATAAATGTGAAGGGTTCCTGCAGTGTTCTGATCCATTAATTGGGAGAATTTGCATGGAATTTTTTTGATTTGTCATTCCTCTCCACAACTTCTCAGCTTTTTTGTCCCCACCCTTCATATTTACTTAATCAAATAGTTGGAGGCAGAATAATCAAAGAATCATGGAATATCCTAAGCTGGAAGGGACCCAAGGATCAGACACATCCAATTCCTGTGGATGCACCAGAAATCCGTGGATAAAAAGTTGCTCAGAGCTGTTCAGGGCCGATCATTAGAGCCAGGTTGGGTGGTGGTTAATGAGGTGCAATTTTCGGGCAAAGCTCTTTAAATGTCCAAACCAAATCTCCTTTCACCTTTAAATAACGCTCGTCTGTGCGAGGCTCATCAGGGAAGGAAGGAGCCCCAAGCAGGAAATCCCTGTGTGACTCCACGTGCCCACGCCAGAGAACAGGGACGTTTGTCCCTGAACCCAGCTGTTTGCACAGCTTGATCAGTTCAGCCGGAGCTCGTGCTGGCCGCCCTCGCCGTGAGTGGGAGGAGCATTGGGGCAGGAGGAATGAGTGGAGAGTCACCAAATCCTCCCTGAATTATTGACTTCTTGAATTACTTTAATCCGTTAAAGCTCCAAGAGGTCATGGGAGCCGGAACAGAGGATGTTTGGAGAACAGGGAACACGAGACATTCAGGTGGCACAGAACAGTGCAGAGAAGGCAGAGGAGCTGCCAGGTAGGTAAAAAAAACCCCGAAATACAATTTCTGCAGTCAAAATTACTGAATTGACCTCCTGCATGCAATAAATCTTTATAAATCTGCAGCACACAAACTCTCAAGATTGAAAAACAGGGAATCATGGAATGGTTTGGGTTGGAAGAGACTTTAAGGATCATTTCCTTCAATTCCATACCCAACACATTCCACTGTCCCAAGGTGCTCCAAGCCCTGTCCAGCCTGGCTTGGGCACTTCCAGGGATCCAGGGGCAGCCACAGCTGCTCTGGGAATTCCATCCCAGCCCCTCCCCACCCTTACAGGGAAGGAATTCTTCCTGATATAAACCCAGTATTACATATTCCTTCCCAACCTAACCCTCCTCTCTGTCAGTTTAACCCCATTCCCCCTTGTCCCTGTCACTCCAGGCCCTTCTAAAAAGGATTTGGGAATCCCATTCACCTACGAGACTCCATCGTGCCAACAAAGTACATTTACAATCACAGACTTGTCCGGTTTAATCCCACCTGGCATTTTACAGAGCAAAGGCCTTGATTTAAATATTCAGGAGGAGGATTACAAAGTGCTGCGGGCACTTGTGCAACCACAGGCTCCTGTTTGAGCACCAAAGGGTTGTTTCCTTTATGCCTGAAATAAAGGTGTGCATGAAGTGTTGCCTGGATCGTGGATTCTCCATCCCTGGAAGTGTCCGAGGCCAGGTTGGAGCAGCCTGGGATAGGGGAAGGTGTCCCTGCCCATGGCAGGGGTGAGAATAGATGAATGTAAAGTCCTTTCCAACCCCAACCATTCCAAGATTCTTAAAAACTCAGCTCAATTCCTCACCTATTTCACACCCTCGACAAATTCAAACTCACCCAAGAACTTTTTCTGAAGGAACCAGAAGTCGCTGACAGAAAAGCTCTTGCATTTCCCAGCAGGATCAGCTGGATCCCAATGTGGGATTTACAACCTCTTAAAAGCAAGGCTGTTACTTTTAGGGCTCTTAGAGAAAACAGCTGAATTTAATTGCTGCACCGGGGTGTTCCAATTATGGGCTTTACTGGTGCTGCGTGACAGTCTCTGTAACAGGAACACCAAAATTGCAGCCTGGGAGAGAGAACTGGACAGAATCTCCTGCTGGGAAAGGGGTGGCACTGGGGTTCTTGGCTATAAAAACTGAGGTGAGAGCACATTTATGGGACATTTTCCAGAGGAGCAGAGCTGGAGTTACTCCACAACCTCTCTCAGGCAGCAGGTAACGTGCTGGAACAACATCCCACATTCCCTTTTTACTTATCCAGGGCTTACAGATGCTCCTATTAAAAAACAACTTGGATTAGAAGAGGCTGCAAAGGGCAATTTTAAGGAGCAGTAGGGACATCAGAGCAGAAACCAGCTGAACACATCTGCCAAACACCACCAGGGAATGCAGCCTTTGAGGTCCACACATGCCTGGAACTCAAAAATCCTAATTTAGATCTTCATCCAAATTTCTCAGATGTCCAATCTCTTTCAAGTGAGCCAATCCACACTTTGAGAGGCTGCAAACCCAGCTGGGGCTCCCACTCAGGAGGTGCAGATCAGAACTGGAGCAGGCACAGGGTGGGATTTGTGGGGTGTCTGTGCAGGGCCAGGTGGAATTCCATGATCCTTGTGGGTCCCTTCCAGCTCAGCACATTCCACGATTCTGTGGTCCAGAAATGCCGCGTTTCCATCCCTCTCCACGGTACCAATGGAGCTGCGATGCCTTTATGACCAGAAAGGGGCTGTTTTCTCTCTCCCAGGATGGAGGAGTCCAGGAGGATGGTGGCCGGTGCCCTGCTGTGTGTGCTGTGTGTGGGGCTGTGCCTGGCTCAGCACTGGTCCTACGGCCTCCAGCCAGGGGGGAAGAGGAGCGCCGGCGATCTGCTGGGACCGTTCCAAGAGGTGGGTTCTGGGCTGGGAGACAACCCTGGCCTGGAAAAGACGCAGCCAAAATGTGACAAAGGCTTCCCTCTACACCTGTCTGTTTGTCTGTCCCCCAAACACCCCCAGATCTGGGGATAAACAATTGTTTTAAGTAGGATTTGGAAAATAAGGGGTGAGGTGCCATTTGTCAGCCTGGCACAAAGAACAGCAGCCAGAGGGTTTGGGCAGCCAGCTCCAAGGGAGAGATGCAGCTCTGAGGTCCACGTTAAACCTAGTTCCATCCTGTCCCCAAATTCCAATATTCTGATGGGTTATTTTATGACAATTCCTCCACCTCCCTTAAAATTTTGGCAATTCGCACATGGTAGATGCTCAGCAATTAAATGACAAAGCACATGTGGAAGGTTCTGTCCACCAATGGTTTTCCCTCCTTTCCCAATCAATACTTCATGTCTAGTTTCTCCCAATTCCAGCATCCAGGGGTTTGTGAGGAAAAGGTGAATTTCAGTTGTGTAGGGGAACAGTTTCACCTCCATCTGTAACTGGAGTAGATTCACTTTTGGCAGACAGATCGCCTTTCCTGAAGGTTGTATCACTTCCTGTGCCGCTTTTCCAACCCAGATTGCAAATGAAATGAAAAAATCAGGGGAGGTGCAGCAGAGCGAGTGCCCCTGCTCATACCAGAACTCCAGGATCAGGGATCTGAAGGAAGCCATGGTGAGTAATGTGGTTTTTCTGTCATCACTATGGGAAAATTTAAAGAAAATACATGAAGGGAGGGAAAAAAAGCTGGTGGAGGAGAATGAAGAAGGACTGAAGTTCAGTTCACATGAGGAAATACTGGCTCTGCCCTTGTTATGGAATCCCAGGACAGTTTGGGTTGGAAGGGACCTAAAATCCACCTCGTCCCATGGGCAGGGACACCTCCCACTAGGACCGAGTTACCTGCACGGGTCCTTCCCTGTCACCTGCACCATTCCCAGTCCCTCCCCGGGACACTTCCCGGGACAGGGATCCACCATTCCAAAGCTCCCCTTGCGGCAGTGGCGTTTCCTCCCTGAATTAACCCAAACCAAGGCTGCCGAGCCAGGGCTGGCCCTGCCCGCCGCAGGACGCAGCCAGATGGAAGCTGCTGCTCCCGGGGTCCCCAGGCTGGGAAATGCGTTTCCATCGGCTGCTGCAGAGCAGTGACAGCAGAGACCTCACAGCTGAGTGAACTGACTCAGAACGAGCCTTCTCAGGCTAAAATGTGCTTTTTCATTAACCCAGCAACACCTTGATGGGGCCAGATGGCCCCACTTCCTGGGAAGTGTCCCTGAGCCATCCCAAAAGCTCAATCTCTGCTTCAAATTTGAAGCCAAACCCCAAAGCTCTGAGTGCTTGAAAGCCTCTGCAGCCTCTCACCAAGGAGCCAGGCCTGGAAAAGGCTCATGAACTCAGCAACAGTAATGCAGAGCCTGAATTCCACTGGATTTTCATGCAGGAACTACCTAAATAAATATGATTTTAGCTCATCTTTAATCCTATTTGTACTGAACATATATTGGAGTGGTGGCCCATGACTTGCAGCAACACTGCCTGCACAGTGAAGAGCCAGCAGCAGTAATTTACTGTATTTAAGTATTTTTTGTACTGCAAGAGATGATGTTAGGCAGGAAAATACACCAGAATAATTACCAGGATATTTGAAATGAGTCCTTTGTGGCTCACTTGGGAGGGAAACTTGGCCTGACTTTGCAGAGCTGGAAGGACCAAACCCCACCAGATCCTGAGGTTTGCCCAGAAACTTCTGATTTCTTGTTGCTTAATGACACTGAAAACAAAGTAAGCTTTTTCCACACCCAGCTTTTCCAACCCAACACATTCCTGGAGGTGCTACAGGAATATTAAGCAAGGAAAGAAAGGGGAGTGGCTGGAAATGTTCCACTCCATGGAAAAACTCCAATTATCATCATCCTTTCCTGGGGAAGGTAGGAGGGGGCACAAAAATCCCCCTCACTGAGGCACTTCAGGGAATAAAACCCAGATATTCACCCAGATATTCACCCAGTTCATCTCCATCCAAAACACCCCAGGGCTTCAACTCTGTGGTGTTCTAGCACTTGAAAATTCCATCCTCAAAGTCATTTCTGCTCTTTGAAACCAGAATTTGGTGTGTGGTTACAGGAGAGGCTGGTGGAGGCAGAAGGCAGACACCTCGTCCCATGGCCCCAAAGAAGGTTTAACCCCAAAGCCAAATGGAGCAACAGACCCAGAGTGAGGTTTCAAACCTATGTTAAAATCAATTCCTCCTCAGATGGTCTTTGCTTGGATCAATACGTGAATAAATACCCTGAAATTGCATTAAAATAGTGGAAAATTGTTGTGTAGATTATTGGATTTCTGTAAAAGAAGTCACATCCCAACCCAGGGTGGGAGCAGCAGAGCAGGGCCTGCTTTGGGTCCTGCAGGTACAATTTGGATGTGACAACTTTTGTTTCATGTGTACAGACAAAGCCATGGCCTCGTCTCTCTCCTCTCTGGGTAAAACAGCAAGAAAACTTTGATGAAAGATAAGAACAAACTTACTCTTGGGATTAACTCCCTCTGTCAGTGGTCCATTGAAGAAAGGCTTTTACTGCTCTTTTGTCTGGTTCAGTCATAAAAACTACATTTATTTTAAAAATGTATTTACAAACTTTACAACGGTCAATACATTTTAAAAACCCATGAAAATTTGTACACCCTGCTTTACAGATTTAGTGATTCATGTGGCATCTACCAGAGAGCTGCAGAGGCCCTTCCCAAAGCTCCTGCTCTCTCCAGAGCCACTTTAAAGATGTGGTTTTTACTGATTCAGTTGCAGAGGAGCGAGAAAAAGAGGGGGAAAATAAAATAAAAAATGTATTTGCAGTCTGCAAAAGTGGGTTTGCGATGAAACCACCAGTCCACGATCCCAGAACACACAGGAACTCCTTCCACAACGCCCAAAGCCTCCTGAATTCACAACAAACACGTCCCAGGGTTTACAGTGATTAAACCTTTGTGATGCCACAGTGAGAAACAATTAATGAAATGTACATCGGGGTGAACTCTGCAGCTGCTGAGGCACTTCCACCTCTGCCTGAAAACACAAACCTGCACCACATGGACCTGAAAAACAGGTCAAGGTATGAACCTCCTTCAAGTGCCCCCTTTAGTGCCCACACTGTCCAAAAGGTGCCTTAATTAATGTTCAGACAGCAGAATCAGGTGAACCTCGTGCTTTTGAACAGCCGTAAAATCACATAATTTGTTTATTTTTCCTCCCTGCTGTCATCTTTAGAAAAGCTCACCCTGGTCCATTAGAGAATTTGGTCTGCAACAGTAAAAACAGGATAAAGTTTTTAATTAAAAATAAAAATAATCAAAAGAAAGTAGCAGAGATGAGTCAGGAATGTTTTCACTATACAAAAAAATTAGTTAAATTACAGATTTAAACTTTTGATTTCCATTTACAATGATAAAAATAAATAAGGAGAGGAAAATCTGAGGTGTTGTCACTGCAGGTCCAACTCAGTGTGACTCTGGAGCAAACCCTTGGCTGGGAGTGGGAGTTTATGGGATGCAGGTTCCCAAAATCCCTCTGCACATCCATCCTGGAGTTCTCTGCAGATCACAGAGCTGCTCTCCCTGGAATCTGTGTCCTTTCCTAATCCAATAATCCACTGAAAGGCAAAGCTGCCTGCTCCCCTCTGCCCCTGATGTGGATTAGAGCCTGTCACAGTTTTCAAGGAATTTATCACAGCATGACAAATTTTAATTAAAAGCTCCAGAAAACAAGTGTTGAGCACATTTCTCCAAAGGAGAAAAAATGAAATCCTCAAAGACTTGAAATTTCACAGCAGCTTTGAACAGCTTGGCTCTGAAATGGGATTAGGTTTTGTCTCCTCTGCAGGGTGGATGTTTTAACTTTGAGATTTCACTCAAAACCATGAATTGGGTAGAAATTGCTGTAATTTGTGCAGAGACCATCATTACGGACTGTCCCATTCCCACTTTTAACCCTACAGTTTGAAATAATTAGAGACATTTCCAAAAGCACCCAATTAACCTGAAGAGATGATTCTCGTTTAAAAAACAAAGTAGAGACACCTTAAATTGTCTCTGAAAATTAAATCCCACCACTTAAGTCAGGCAGGTAGCCAAGCAAAAAGCAAACACTGAAAAAAATCAGAGGTCTGGTGAGATTTCTCCTATGAGTGGGCACTTAATTCCACTTATTTAACATCAGTCAAATGCCCTGTTCTTACTCCACACTTAAATGCCCAATGGCCTTTAGAAATCTGACACTTGCATGATTTTTTCCCCCCTAAAACTGGCCCAAAGCCCAGAATCATTTGGGCACAGAACAGAAATTCCATCTTGCACCTCTGAGCCAGCGATGCCAACTTTTATCAGCCAGGAACAGAACCCTGCCCACACTCAGGTAAGAGAACTGGACACCAGTTTGGGGACATGGCCAGAAGAAGGAGGAGTGCGACAAGTTTGCAAACTCTGGAACATAAATAATGCTGAGAAAGGGGAAAAAATGAACCAAATTCAGACCGCTCTCTGGCAAATTTGCCAGTGGAAGTGCCCAACATATCTTGGGAAGAGAAGCCTTGCTCTGAACTCTTTAGTGCCAGCTGTTCCCCAGCTCCCAGTTCAGACGGTGCCCATCCCAGTGCCCAACTGGGCAGCAAAGGGCGTGAGAGGCAAAGCCTGAGCTGGTGAGAAAAGAGCCCAGGCGAGGTTTACAGGTTTACGGGACCTGCCCGGGTGAGAGAAGCAATTTCAAGGCAGAGCTGAAGGTGTCAGCTGTTCAGCTGTTCTCACCCCTGCCAGGGCACCGTCCGAGGAAGGGAAGGAAGCGAGGGATAATTAACCCCTGACATGCCAAGGATTCTGCTCAAAATCCTGGTCTGGAACTGCAAAAAATGCAGCCAGAGCCAAATCTCCCCGAGTTAAAGAGCAAAAAGGTGGTTAAAGATCAGCTGAAAAATTCTTCCCAAGGTCAGACCTCCTCCTGAGAAGGTTTTCTGCATGGAGTGGTTCCCTTCTGGAAAAATCCTGGATGCACAAGGTCCCTCCGCGTGTTAAGGTTGTTAAAGCAGAACAAAAAGGCTCAAAACCAGGACTCCAAAGTCACCAGGAACCAAAACACCCGAACCTGACAGCTCAGTCTGTTTGCCCTCACCAGGGAAACCGTTCCTGGGATGCCTCCTCTGTTCCTACTGATTTACCCAGGGAGTTAAACTCAATCTGCTCTGAAAAGCGCTCAGGACTGAGGCGAAGGGCGGATGAAAGGCACTGAATTAACAACAGGTGCTGTTAAGATGCACTTCAGACAGCTCAGACCACATCCTGTTGTTCTGCCTGAAGCGAAATTCTCACCCAGACAGAAGCTGTTGTTCGAGCGGAGTTTCCGAGGATCTGGGGCTGGAGCAGGAGGGCAGGAGCTGGAGGGCAGCAGGAGGGCAGGGGCTGGACCAGGAGGGCAGGGGCTGGAGCAGGAGGGCAGCAGGAAGGCAGGGGCTGCGGCAGGGGCTGCACGGGAGGGAGGCGTGGGCAGGAAATGGAAAGACAAGAAAACCCAGCGGTTTTCAAGTCAAGCAGTGTCTGTGGCCAAGAACACAGCAAGGAGCTGACACGTCCTACGGTGCCCCAGAGAGGGGGGAAGCCTGGCCAGGGTGTCCAGGAAGATTCCCAAGATTTCCCCTGAGAAGCACCAGCCCGGAGACAGCTGGAAGCGTGTGCAGCCATCAGGCTGGGGATGGATGGGATGTGACTGCAGTGCCACCTCCGAAACGGCTGCAGCCTGGAGGTGATGGGGATCTGGGATGACTCTGGGATGAGGGCAATCTGTCTGCAGAGCTGGGCAGGCAGCACAGCAGCTCCTGGAGTCACACTGGTGTCAAAAGAATAGGGAAGAACAAAAGAAAATGACAACTTCAGTCTGAACAAAACCCTCGTGGGGGTGGTTTTTGTTGGGTTGGGTTTGGCTTTCCCTGAAAAAGCCTTTGCTGAAGAAACTTCTCATTAGGTTTAACAAACTTTGGTTTTTCAGTAAGGTCAGAAACCCATTTCAGCCAGGGGAGCACAAAAATGGCCCGCAAACCCCCAGCCCAACAATAACTGTATTTCCTGCTGCGAGCAACACCCTCAGCAGGGTTGTAGTGGCTCTTCCCAACTTCTACAAAATCATCAGAAGCAGAATGACAGAATTAACCAACAAAATTATTTCCTGTAAGAGAAAGCAAAATCTTCACCAATATTGATGATAAATAAACAGGCCACAGGCTGTTTATGGAACTGGTACCAGTCCAGCCCTGGTACCAGTGCAAGGCGGTACCAGTAAAGCCCTGGTACCAGTGCAGGTGGCACCAGTAAAGCCCTGGTACCAGTGCAGATGGTACCAGTCCCGCCCTGGTACCAGTGCAGGTGGTACCAGTCCCACCCTGGTACCAGTGCAGGCGGTACCAGTAAAGCCCTGGTACCAGTGCAGATGGTACCAGTCCCGCCCTGGTACCAGTGCAGATGGTACCAGTCCCGCCCTGGTACCAGTGCAGATGGTACCAGTCCCGCCCTGGTACCAGTGCAGATGGTACCAGTCCCGCCCTGGTACCAGTGCAGATGGTACCAGTCCCGCCCTGGTACCAGTGCAGATGGTACCAGTCCCGCCCTGGTACCAGTGCAGATGGTACCAGTCCCGCCCTGGTACCAGTGCAGGCAGTACCAGTAAAGCCCTGGTACCAGTGCATGCAGCCTGGCACCACTCCTGCCCTGGCCAAAGTGCAGCTTCTGTCACCTCAAACAGTCACAGCAGAGATTTTTTCCACCCCACTAAAAGCACAAAATGAGATCTTGTACCAAAGCAGGCACAAGCTGAGCAGAGACCCTGACCCAGGCAGGAAAGCCCAGAGCCCTGCAGGGCTAACAGCACTGAGAGCACCCCGGGATTCCCAGTTACACTGGGAAGGAGCTGCTGGGATTGCAGCAGTGAAGAGACTCGGGACAGACGAGAGCAGGACAGAGAAGAGTTCCAGCAGGGACACGTCTGGATTAGTGTGTCAGTACTGCACAGGCAGGGGGGAGGGAGCCCAGCCCCAGCAGCAGTTCCTTCGTGGCCTTTCCCAAGGAAACTCCAGGAGAAGCGGTGGAATGGCAGGGGAGATCACCAGGCTGCAGGCTCAGGGGAAACAAAGCAGCCACTGCACGCTGGGCGTTGCTGTGACCCCAAAGCCTCACTGCAGCCCCTGCTCCGAGGACACCACGCTGGATTTCCTGGTTTTTGGGGGTGGAGGGGGAGGTTTGGCCTCACGTCTGCTGGGCAGCGGCGGAGCGACCTGAGGAGATGGAAACACACAGAAAAATAAACCATTTCTGGCAAGCAGAAGGCGTTCTGCTTCATCAAATGAGAAATCCAAAAGGTCCTGATGGTTCTTTCAGGAGCAAATCTTCAAATTCAGCCTCAGCTCCACATGACAGGGGCAAACAAGGACAGATCCCCAGCAGATAACAGACGCTGAAATGTTTTAGTTGCTAAAATATGCTTAGGATAGACTTTAATTGCTCCTGACCTGCAGCCCAACTTTAGCATTTATTTGTCTTTTTGGTGATCAGTAAAATGGCAACAAACCCATTTCCTTCCAGGTTTCAAAATACGGGTTTTTTTCTCTTGCTGGCTGAATGATGCACAAAAAGGATGTAAAATGTGTTCAAATCAGACTGGTAAGACTCAACACCCTAAAATGGGAGCAAGGGCAGTTCTATTTCAAAAAGCCACATCCTGCCTGCCAGCTGAGGGGCTTGGAGGGGCTTCTTGTTCTTGCAGAAAACTGCACTAATGGGGTTTCTCAAGTTGTCTCTGCCTCTTTTAAGGGGCATCCTGTAAATAAATGAGATGGGAAAGGCCAGGAGAGCGAGGAGCTTGTGTGGTTCATCACTCCCCAGCCAAAACTCAATGTTTCAGGACCCCCTTCTCAGGCAAAACTCAACATTTCAGGACTGTTTTAACCAAAGGAAGACAGACCCAACTTTATAAGAGCAAAGTAACAAAACCCTTCAGAAAATCCTTCCCAATCTCCCTTCACAGCCCTGTGAACCCTTTCCCTCTGGCTGCCAGCCAAGGGGATGCTGCAGGCCAGGACACGGCAGTAATTAGTTTCCTTACAAGACTCAGGGGAAGGAGGTTCTTTCACTAATCCTCTTGATCCAGTGACTCCCGCAGCATCCCCGGAGCTGGGATCTCTCTGCTGGGCCACAGCAGCCACTCAGTCAATCCCAGCCAAATGAAGGGCAAAGGAGAAAAGCTTCCTCCTTATCCCGTATTTCAAGGCTTTACTCCAGTGTCACATCGCAGAATTAAGGGATGAGCTGTTTCTGTGTCTCTCTGTGCTGCTAACGTGGTCAAGTGTGGTCACTCTTCAAATTCCTTTTGGACAAATCCTCTCTGTAAACTGGACTGGGGAGGACATCACTCCCTTTCAGCTGCAGAAGGGGATTCCTAACAGGTTTTGGGGAGGCCCCATCCCTCTCAGTCACAGAAGGATCCTTTCTTCGCTTCCCACTGGTAAGGAATTGTCTGGCATCACAAACACCTTCATGTCAGGGGCAGGTGAAATGATTCTGGCACAATATTTGCATGTCAGGCATTCCAAACAGCCTGGAGACACTGAAGTGTAAGAGAAACACCAGTGATACAGCACTGAAGAAGGGAAAATTCGATATTCCTACAAGAAAATCACTTCATGGAATTGAGACAAAGGCCAGGATTCAAATACAGCCTTTATAAAGTCACCACTGGCTTGAAAAATCAGATTCTTCTGAGCTGAGGCTTAGAAGGAGACATTGATCACCTCTGAAAATGGTGAATTTCCCCCCCCCACTTCTGTTTCAGCCCAAATTATTGCACTGCTTTAGGCTGATCATGTTTTTGAAACTTTTGCTGCTGGTCTGTTTTCCATCTCTCTTCCCACCCCCACACACCTTTTTCCTGACCAAGGACAACACAACTCCCACTTGGAAAAAAAATAATAAAGGCACTGCGCTCCACTGCCTTCTCCTGCAGCAAAAACCCCCTTTTTTCCTTCTTTTGTGGTTTCAGGGAGTGAAGCAGTGAAATGATGAGACAAGCTTCAAGCAGCACCACCCTAAGAGCAGCTTGGAAAATTCCAGTGGTGCCTCCTGCTCCGGAGCTGCTGTCCAACAACCCGTCAGCTCCCATTTCCTCACCTCCGCAGAGCTCCTGGGGGTGCTGCTCTCGTAGGGTTTGCTTTTGGGTGGAGGAGGGGGTGGCGTGGCCAGTCCGTCAGCCTGCAAGGAGGGGAAGCCTGGAAACAATGAGAACGAGAGAAGAAATAAGAAAAAATGAGGAAAAAAGAAGAAAAAATAAGATGAAAGAGGACAAAAAGAAAAAAAAGGGAAAAAAAGGAAAAAAGGAGAAAAAGGGGGAAAAGGGAAAAAAGGGAAAAAAAGAGGAAAAAGGAGGAAAGGTGGGAAAATGGGGGAAAAGGAGAAAAAAAGAAAAAAGGGATAAAAGGAGGAGAAAAGGGAAAAAAGGGAAAAAAAGGAAAAAAGGAGAAAAAGGGGGAAAAGGGGGGAAAGGGGGAAAAGGAGAAAAAAAGAAAAAAGGGATAAAAGGAGGAGAAAAGGGAAAAAAGGGAAAAAAAGGAAAAAAGGAGAAAAAGGGGGAAAAGGGGGGAAAGGGGGAAAAGGAGAAAAAAAGAAAAAAGGGATAAAAGGAGGAGAAAAGGGAAAAAAGGGAAAAAAAGGAAAAAAGGAGAAAAAGGGGGAAAAGGGGGGAAAGGGGGAAAAGGAGAAAAAAAGAAAAAAGGGATAAAAGGAGGAGAAAAGGGAAAAAAGGGAAAAAAAGGAAAAAAGGAGAAAAAGGGGGAAAAGGGGGGAAAGGGGGAAAAGGAGAAAAAAAGAAAAAAGGGATAAAAGGAGGAGAAAAGGGAAAAAAGGGAAAAATAAGAACAAGGAAGAACAAGTAAGAACAAGTAAGAAAGGTGGAAAAGGAACGGGAAATGGGGTTGCACACAGATTTAAGGGAGAGTCATTAAATATCCTGTGCTTTCCACGTGCGAGCAGTTCCCTGCTTGAGCAGCTGAACCTGCCGGGATGTGCTGGGTCCCAGCTGAGTCCCCTCCAGTCCCCAGTGCCCTGAGGAGTTTCCCCTTCCCCAAATGGCTCTGAGCTGCTGTGAAACTGAGAGAGCAGCGACCTGCACCCATCAGCACATCTGGAGCTCCGTGGGGCTTCCCCTCAGAACTCACTTTGATTTGAACTGCAGCTGATGGAGGAGATAAGCACCCACACTTCGGAAGGATTCCAGCAATTAAACCCCTTGCTGAGGAGAAGAGTGAGGTTGCACATTCCTTTTACAGATCTTTCTTCCCAGAGTTCCTGAATTTGTGTTTCTGGTTGTCTCCCCACCTCATCCCCTGCCCTGGTAGGTTTTTTTGGTTTTTATTATGCTGGTTTAGATCATTATCTGCACTGGATTGTGAATTGATATCCACATAAAGACAGCCAGGCCCTACCCAGGAACTTCTGTTCCTTTAAAAAAAGAGCAGCAGACTGGGAAATGCAGCAGCAGGGGAGTTCCAGGGGTGGAACTGCTCAGGTACGATTATTTTTACCTTAAACCACATTTAAATGTTGCCTCAGAATTAACTACAGAACTTCCTGGCATATACCAGAAAAGCGTTTTTTCCCCTCTTCTTTTCCAGGACCAGATTTTTGTGCTGTTTTACGTTCATCATGTTTTTGAAACCTTTGAAATTATTCATTTTGCTAATTCTTGAAGATAAATTCCATCTCCTTCAGGTGGAAGATTTACAGCTGAATGTCCAAGCTGCATAGCAAGCTCTCCTAGAGCTCTCTGCCACGTGATGGGAGTTACTGTTCATTAATTAGCACACCCCTCAGGGCTTGCGTTGATAATTTAGGCCCAGGGCTGATCACAAACACCACGGGATTGCTGTAGTTCCATCCTGAGGATTCACTGGAGATGCTCCTCCAGACCCAGCTAGATGATTTACAGCCATCCACACTGACTGTGTGTGATGTTCACCTTGAGGTGTAATAAACCTTCCCAAAATTCACGGAATAATGAGGTGGGCTGGGTGGGGAGGGACCTTAAATCCCATCCAGTGCCACCCCTGCCATGGGCAGGGACACCTCCCACTGTCCCAGGCTGCTCCAGCCTGGCCCTGGACACTTCCAGGGATCCAGGGGCAGCCACAGCTGCTCTGAAAATTCCATCCCAGCCCCTCCCACCCTCACAGGGAAGGATTTCTCCCCCAGATCCCATCTAACCCAGCCCTCTGGCAGTTTAAAGCTGTTCCCCCACGTCCCATCGCTCCACACCTCTGTGAAAAGTCCCTCCCCATCCTTCTTGTCCAAGTCAATACAGGAGAAAACAAGAAAGAAACTGCAAAAGCCAGAAGCTGTTCCCTGGAATTCCTCGGACACACTGATTTACCAAGGGATGTGCAAGCCACAGACCTGACCTGTGATACCACAGCCAAATTCTGTTACCTGACAGAAATGTCTGCAGACACCAGCAGCCCCGAGCCACTCTGGGATCCACCTCACAGCAGCTCCTCCCTCCCTCCCTCCCTTCATCCCTCGGCAGACACAGCCATTCCCAGCATATTCCAGCAGCAGGACTTACTCTGGGTCCGGGGGGTTTTGGGGGTGATGGGGGGAGGGCTGCAGGTGGGTTGCTGCAGCGAGGAGCCCTGCAGCAAGGTCAGCCTGTTGTCTCCCAGCTGCAGGCTCTTGGGCCTCTGTGCCTTCCCTGCCGAGCCCTGGAGGGAGCAGACACAGACAAACCCTTCAGGTGGTCACACGCAGGAACCAGAGCTGTCACAGCGACACAAAAACCGGGCGGGAGGAAGGTGAACAGGAGTGAAAGCCCTGCCCTGGCTCGGCCGTGTCCAAAGGCACCCTCCGTGCTCCCAGGACACAGCCCGGCTTCCCCTGGCACTCCCTGGGCAGCTCTAAACTGCTTTAATGGCCTCAGTGCATTAATTAGGAAGGGAAGATGTCACACTGAAAAATGGCTGCAGTTCTGTGAATAAACTTTGGAGGGGAGTGAGGGTGAAGTCTTTCCAAGAAATAAAGAAAAATGAAATTCTGGGTGCAGGTCAGGGCTGCTTGTATCCTCCAGCTCCTGAGGGCTGTGAAATGAGTCTGTTTTAGGCTTTACACAGCAAATCCTTTGCATTTGGGAATTTGCATCCAGCTCCTTCCAGTGCCACATCCCCTGTGCTCTTCAGTCAAACCACGAGGCCACCTCAGTGTGGCCCCAGAAGTCCAGTGCAGGAATGCTGGGGTCCTTTTCAATATCGGTTTATTGCTTTCCAGAGTAGGCTGTCACTTAAATACACAATTAAACTTTTTCAGAGGTCAGTTCTCCATCCCCGAGCAGTTCAGGATTTCTCCCTGCAGAGGGGACCACACACTGGTGGATATAAAGCACAAAAAGCCCAGACAGAAAGTTTTTGCTTCCCTCTGGCTTTCCAGCTCCCCAACAGCTAAGTCCAGAGCTCCAGAAAATCCCTCTGTCCAACTCCTGTGCATACTGTGGAGCCATGGAACAGAGCAGCCATAAAAGCAGCTTTTCCTGGGCTTTGCAGCGTCCTAAAGCAGGACTGGAACCCTGGACTGCTCCTTCCCTTCAGAGATATTGGGGATTTCATCCAACAGCGATTCCAGAGACAGAGGGCCAGGCCTCCTGCAGCACCAGTATCCATAATCCCAATTTTCCTGGGCTGGAAATCCTGTCAGTACCAATGACAGCACCTTGGAACCACAGATCCCCTTCTTAGAAATACCCTGCAGCCTCCAAGTGCTGGCAGCATCCCTCAGACCTGATGAGAATTCCTGAAAATGGATCAGCATAACCTGTCCCTGCCAGATCCAGCAGAGAACTTGGGAGAGGAAAGGGAAATACAGGAATTCGTGTTTTCTCGTTATTGAGAAAAACGAGCCTGTATTAAATCAGATTAGCAGCCAAGTGAAGTGAGATTAGGGGCACTGAGACACCCAGGTGCCCAGTTCTCTCAGCCTGAGGGTGTCACACAGTTTTTACGTCCATCAGGACAATATTTCAAGGTGTAGCACAGTTTTACACCATCAGGACAATATCCCAGGGTCGTGCAGCTCTACCTGTGGGCTGAAACTCATCCCTGTGCTTTGGGTGACCACTCTGAACCCCGCTGTGAGCCTTGAAGCCCAACAGCCCCCAGCCTATCCTCTGGGGGTGCAGATTGTGTTTTACTCCTCCAGGAATGACCACCCTGCCCTCACACGGCTCTGGAGCAGAGCACAGCCTGGCAGATCCCAGTACCCAGAGCTGCTGACTGAACCACCAGAGCATTTTTTCCCAGCTCCCTGCTCCACCCCAGTGCTCTGCACCTCACAGGACACTTGATTTGTGCGGGGGTGCTGCCTGAGAGCAGCTGCACATCTGGCTGGGCAGCTGGATCCCTGCCTGGCTGAGCAGGGCTCCTGGCTCCAGCAGAAACCAGGGTTTGCCATGGTGCTGGGAGCACCACGGGGCTCTGCTCCGTTCGGCCCCTCCCTGAGCCACCAGGGCCTCCTGCTCCCAGCCCGCACCTCCAGCCAAGCTGCACTTGGGCCTGTGACACGGATTTTCCAAATTAAAGAAAGAGAATTACTCAGATGACCGAGGCTTCCTGGTATTTGAACCCCTCCCAGAGTTTAATGAAGCTCCCCCCGACCAGCACGGCCAAGAGCAATGGAAACACTCCCAGCTCCTGCTGAGGGTTTTATTATTGCTGTCATTGTTATGGTGACTTTTTTACCATTTTGGACGTCAGTTCTGTCTCTGGCTCCTTCTCCACAATAACCTGAGACTTGCTAATGCTCCACTCCTTCCTCTTGAGTTTGCTAATCCTGTTGTCACCCTCGTCTTTCACAGGCAGATCCTCAGCTCTGGAAGATGTGGAGATTCTCCTCTCCAAGTGAGGCTCCAGTGTGGATCTGTGGCCCAAAAGAGTGAGAAAAACATGAAACACGAGTCCATCAGACCTGGAAAGGGCTGTTTGTTAAAAAGCTGTCGTCTCTCAGTTTGTGTAAGGGATTATTGTGCAAAAGTGAGGTAGGACCATGGATTTTCCAATGGGATTTGTGCTGTTACCCCTGGAATTCCGAGTATTGCGTGGTTTTTGTCCAAGGTAGCGTGATCTGCTCGCAGAGGGCGCCAGAGCTGCAACTCATGCTCAGCCACGAGTCTCACTGACCTTGAACAAATCACCCAAACTCTGGTTATCCCAGCTGTAAATTCAATGTACAGGCAAGTGACAGCAGGGAATGTCCCCAGATGTGGCAGCTCCTTCCCATGCCATGGGTGCAGCTGCAGACAGGGTGCAGCAAGTGCTGTGTGCTTTACGCACCTCTTGGCTGACCAAAATGAACCTTGGGGTGCCTCACACCCCTGTTTTCCTGTGAAACAGAGGCAGTGGGCACCGGGGATGCACTGGGGATTACTGGGGCTCCCGAGGCAGCAGCTGGGGTTCAATTCCCCATGTTTGTGCTCCAAACCCCCTGTCTGTAAAATGGAATGACAACACCGACCTCCATTAACATTTTCAAAAGTATTTCCATGGAATAAATCTTGATTTTCAGAGTAACTGATGCTGTCTAAGGCACATCCCCCCTGCTGTCAATCACTGTCAGTCACTGACCCGTCGGAGCCCGGCCTGGAGGAAGCACTGTCGGACGAGGTGGACGAGGTGGAGACCACGGACGAGGCCACGGAGGTGACCGAGAGCCTCCTGAGGGTGGAGGACATGATGTAGGGCAGCACCACCGAGCCCGACCTGCTCGGCTTCCTCTCGGTCAGCGCCGGGGGCTGCAGGGAAACACCCGTGAGAAACCTCCACACCAACAGATCCGCAGCTGACAGCAAGGCTGGGGCAGGGGGCTCTGCAGGGGCATCTGAGCAGGCTGGGTCCAGGGGCTGCATCCAGGGATAGAAGGTTTAACGGGACCCAGGGTCCTGCACTTGGGTCACAGCCCCCAGGCTGGGGACAGAGGGGCTGGACACAAAGGGACCTGGGAGGACTGATAGACAGCAGCTGGACATGAGCCCAGGTGTGCCCAAGTGGCCAAAAAGGCCAATGGCACCTGGGCTGGATCAGGAACACAGTGGCCAGGAGGACCAGGGCAGTGACTGTCCCCTGTACTCGGTGGGGAGGTCACACCTCGAGTGCTGTGTCCAGTTCTGGGCCCCTTTAGGAGGGATATGGAGGGGCTGGAGTGAGTCCAGGGAAGGGAATGGAGCTGAGGAAGGGTCTGGAGCACCAGGAGAGGCTGAGGGAGCTGGGAAAGGGGCTCAGCCTGGAGAAAAGGGGGATCAGGGGGAACCTTGTGGCTCTGCACAACTCCCTGACAGGAGGGGACAGCCGGGGGGGTCGGGCTCTGCTCCCAGGGAACAGGGACAGGAGGAGAGGGAACGGCCTCAGGCTGGGCCAGGGGAGGCTCAGGGTGGACATCAGCAGGAATTTCTCCATGGAAAGGGTGCTCAGGCCTTGGCAGGGGCTGCCAGGGAGGTTTGGAGTCCCCGTCCCTGGAGGTGCCTGGACGTGGCACTCAGGGCTCTGGGCTGGGGACAAGGAGGTTTTAGGTCACAGCTTAGACTCGATGGTCTCAAAGCTCTTTCCTGACATTGCTGATTCTGGGATTCTGTGAAACGACCTCACACCCACCCACAGGTGGAAAAGGGGAAGTTGGGTTCCTTTGGGGCAAAACATGGAAAAACCAGGTTCCCTCACCAAAGTTATGACCCCATACTGCTTCTCCACCTTCCTCCTGAGCTCCCTGAAGCAGGCTGTGAGCCTCTCGTGCAGGGGCTTCAGCTGCTCCGTCAGCTTCTCGCCATGGATCCGGATCCCCTCTGCCAGGAGAGGCATCTGAGGGAGGGAGGGAGGGAGGAGAAGAATGAGCTGCAGGAGCACAAACCAGCCCTCCTGCTCCTCAGACTGCGAGTTGAACAGCTCAGACAGAATTAAAGGATTTAAATCAATGTGTTTTGGGTTTGCAGAGAAGAAAATAAACAATGACACAGCAAGGGAGCTCAGCTGCTGACTCAGAGCTGGGGACAGTGAGGGAACTTTGGCGTTGGAGCTCCAGGTGTGGAACAAACGCCAACATTTCCCCATTTACAGCACAGTTCCAAGGCAAGGCTGGACGGGGTTTGGAGCACCCTGGGATGGGGAAGGTGTCCCTGCCCGTGGCAGGGGTGGCACTGGATGGGCTTTAAGGTCCCTTCCCACCCAAACCATTCCACAATTCCATGATTCCCTCTTCTCCACTGCTTTGGAAAATGCACGTTAAATATTGGAACAGATCCCTTCTCAGCCCCCAGAGCTGTGTGACTGGGAGGAGGTTTTAACCAGGCTCTGCTGGCTGTGGGAATAAGTACAAACTGCTCTGCAGGGATGGAATGTGCATCCCAAGAAAACAGGGCAATTTTTCAGTGCCATTTGGGTCCAAACAGACCAATCCTAATGGTCAGACTGACAAGCCAGTAGCTCTGATGGTTTCAGGAAGAGGTAACAGATCTTTTAATATTCATGAGGGAAAAGCCATCCCATGTTGGCAAATATTTCAGAGCACATGGAAGATTTTAGGCCACAATTTCAGCACACAGTGGTTTTCTTAAAATAAAAACGAACTGTCCATAAATACAGGTTGTTCTGGTAACACTGATCTCTGTAACACTCCAGCAACGCTGAGGAAACATCTGCACTCCCCAGTGCTTCCAGCTTTCCCCCAGTTCCATACCTGAATAGCGATTTGTTGCTTGAGAAGCTCGATTTTGTCTTGATCTTCAGGATGTTCTTGGAGATATTTCTCTGTGAAGAAGGCCTGGAAGCAAAAAGAGGAGGTGACACAGGTGACACAGACACTGCTCCCTCAGGCAGCTCCTTTTTCGCTGCCATTATTCCTCGTATTAAAGCCAAATTTTGCTTGCACCAAGCTGAGGGACAAAGAACCAGGGTTATTTGTTGGGAAAAGGGAACAAACCCTACTTTTTTACTTTAAAAAAATGACAATTTTTTCCAGTGAAACACATGGAAAAACAATTACTTCATCAGAAAGGTTTTGCTCAGTCCTGATCCCCTTCTCACAAACCAGTACTGATTTGAGTAACTGAGGTTCCATCACTTCTACTCTTCGCTTAAATGTGAGTGGCAGACCCAAAACCTCAAGTTCTGACTTCAAAAAGCCTTTTTATTTTGCAGCAGTCAGTGCCCCACAGCACACGAGGAGACCCAAACCACCTCAGCTCCCCCAAGGAGAGCAGGGCAGCTCCTGCTGCAATTCCCTTGATTTCAGCCCTTAAATTCCACATTTTACCTGGGGCTGGTTACAAAGATTCAGCAGAAATAAAGACCATGCTGGGATTTGGGCTCCCAGCTTCCTTCAACAAAGCACCTTCAGTCTCCACTTCTCCTGGGTTTACCTCTAATCAGCAGAATCTGGTCTTGGTTTGAAGTTGAACAAACACAAATCCACTTTCCTGGACTGAAAACTGTGCCAATTCCCATGATGAATCCCACTGAAATGGATCCCAACTCCTGGTCAGAATAATTTAACTTTTCTTTTTTTTCCTAGATAAACCCCCAATATGTTTTTCATTGCATCTCTGAACTATTTCAGTCTCTGAATATATTTTTTTTTACTTCTGTAAAACTGGACTGGAGTATAAGTTTATAGGGCTGGGGGTTTGATCCTGAAAGGATGGAGGTGAGCCTGGGAATGGGCTGCTGGGTTGGTCCCAGAGGATTTCCCTTGAAAGTGCTTAATTATTGCAAGAGGAAAGATGTTAAAAACCCCAACTTTGGCTTTTGGCTACGATAAAACAATTAAAACTCAGATTTTAGCTGCCCACAAAAGCCAAATGTTCTGCACTGATCTGCAGCTGAAATAGGAAAATATGAACCAGCAATGAGTATTTCCAGATGTGGCTGCAGAGACTCTGTGTTTTCTAGTTTTAACTGCTTTCCCACTTTCGTAATTCTAAACTTGATGTCAACCTTAATTCATAAAATGGGAGGATTCGGGGCCAAATTCAACCCTGGCAAAGCTTCCAAACTTCTCTGGAATCAGCAGTGTTAGAGCCCAGATCAATCAGCCCCTCTCCCAATTAACTCGTGCACCTCATTTCACAGACGGGGCCAGAGCTGAGGAGAATTAAATGTGCTTTAGCACATCCCGGCCACTCTGGGGGAACGAGCAGCACCTTCGTGCTGGGAACGTCACCATGAGGGGGAGGGAATCAACAGCTTCAGTTCAACATCACAGAAGAAAACAAGCTGCACTGCTCAAGTGAAATCAGCTGAGTAAACCTGCACAGGAAATGCTGCTTTTTCCTGAATTCTTTGCTCTGTTGCAAGACTCCAAAGACAGAGATTTTGCTGTCTTTGCCTTATCATTCCCTATTAATACATAGCAGAAATGCCAGGTTTTGGCTTTTCTTTGCTACCTGGGCTGCCTGAGCACCTCTGTGCCCCACAGGGCAGGAGCAGGTTCTAATCCCACTGGAAGGGAGGCCCAGAAGAGTTGGATCCTTCCTCCCCTGGCCCTACAGAGCACTGAACCTGAGCACTTCCATCCTGCAACCAGTGCAAATCCCTGTTCTTTGTTCTTTTCTCCTCCTGTCTGAGCTCTGCACACACAGACCCCAAAAGTGCTGTGTCTGGAACGGCTGGAAACGGAACTGAACCTGCCGGGGTCCAACCCGGGCCTTCCACACTGCAGAGGTCAGGAAACTGAGCTCCAGGTCACAGAGTCCTGAACGCTTTGGGTTGGAAGGGACTTTAAGGACCAGGATGCTCCAAGCCCCGTCCAGTGTGGCCTTGGACACTTCCAGGGATCCAGGGGCAGCCACAGCTTCTCTGGGAATTCCATCCCAGCCCCTCCCTACCCTCACAGCCAGGAATTCCTTCCCAGTATCCCACCCAAACCCCTCTGGCAGTGCGAAGCCATTCCCTGTGTCCTGTCCCTCCATCCCCTGTCCCCAGTCCCTCTCCAGCTCTCCTGGAGCCCCTTTAGGCCCTGCAAGGGGCTCTGAGCTCTCCCTGGAGCCTTCCCTTCTCCAGGTGAGCACCTCCAGCTCTCCCAGCCCTGCAGAGGGGCTCCATGGATGTGACAGAGACCTTCTCATAGTTGGTGTAGCCCCCCATGACCGCAGGGTCCACGATGCCGTTGAGCAGCATGGACAGGGGGTGCACGGGCAGGCTCCGGTCCCACATGTGCTGCTGGACAATGTTGGTGATCTTCTCATTGGTGAGCTCCATGGTCTCTATGGCGTTCTCCAGGGGGCTGATCTCCTCCTGAGGGAGAGAAGAAACAGAATGAACCTTCATTAGAGGAACAGAATAATTCAATATTTGTTCTTTGTTCAATTTTTAGGGAGAAATTCTCCCCTAAAATTTCTAGGGGAGGGGCTGAGATGGAATTCCCAGAGGAGCTGTGGCTGCCCCATCCCTGGCAGTGTCCAAGACCAGGTTGGAGCAGCCTGGGACAGTGGGAGGGGTCCCTGCCCATGGCAGGGGGGGGCACTGGAGGATTTTAAGGTCCTCCCAACCCAAACCATCCAGGGATTCCATGGTTCTGTGATTCATTCCTCTCCACTCAGTAAGAATAATTTGCTTTATCTGTGCCACATCCAAAAGCAGAAGGACTAACATTCCCAAGTGTTCCAAGGCTCTGTTCCATGAGAGATTGGATAGGAGAGCCAGCCCCCGTGGAGAACTCACCGTTGTGACCTGTTTGACCTCGAACCACTTGAGGATGCCTGGAAATGAATAAGCTGTCGTGTAGGTTGTCCTTTCTATCCACATGTTCTGCTCAGAGAAGGAAAAAAAGACACCTGAGACGTAAGGAAAATATTGGTCTCGCAATTCAGTTCTCTCCTGCGTAGAGTGAGGCTTCCAGAACAAGCTGGCAGAAATTCCACAGCTGTTTCCACCTTCCCTGACTGGGATGGAGCCCCTCGCTGGGCTCACACAGCACCACATTTATGGATTCTGATGGATTTTAAATGTTAAAACTCCAGCTGTGGAGCCCCTTGACATCATCCCCAGCTTCAGGTGGAGACTGCAAGGCCCTTGGTGTCTCCTACATTAATTTCCAACCTCCACGGCCACAGGGAGAGGGAAAAGGTGACAGTTTGGTCAAAATGCTACCACCAGAACAAACAAAAGGCAAAGGACTCACAGCAAACTCATTGTCTGGATCCTTCTCTCCTTTCCTGACAGGCCTGGAGTGGGTGAATTGCTGCACCTCGTTGGCTCTGTAGTAGCTGGGGAGAAGCAGAGTAAAAGGTGATTTTCCTCAGCTCCCACACTCCCCACTCAAATGCTCAGCTGTTTCCTCACAGGTTGTGGGGAGGACTTTACACAAGACACAAAGGCACTGCACCTTGTGCCCAACTTAGTGGGGAAAACACAAAGAAAATGTTGAGGGAAAAGGAAAATAAATTACTTTAAGATCTGTTCAGGAACAGGTTTATCTTTGTAATTCGGTGGCAGGTTCATCACAGGCTTCACAGTGAAGCACTGCACATCTGAGCAGCTCTGGTTAAGGATGAAAAACCAGGAACCCTTTTGGGAAAACAGGAGAGGGAGAGAAAAACCCTCCCTGTTTCCGCTGTCAGACTTTTCCACAATTCCCTGTGCTCTCATTAAGTATTTTTCTTCAAACCTGACTAATTCATCACCAGTCACAGGCATTATTGCACCTGCAGTTTGTAGGCTCCTTGTGAATTAAAAACCCAGAAAGAAAAGGACTTTACAAACAATAATCACAGAATCCCAGAATGGTTTGGGTTAGAAAGGACCTCAAAATTCATCCAGTGCCACCCCCCACCATGGACAGGGACACCTTCCACTATCCCAGGCTGCTCCAGTCTGGCCTTGGACTCTCCCAAATGCTGAAATTCCCTGGTGAAAAAGCTTGGGAATCCTGGGCACCACTGGTTTCAACTTTGGGAGACAAGAAAAAGGGAAACAAGGTTCTGCAGGAGGTTTGTGGATGCATCTGGCTCTTCTCTCTCACCCCACAGTTATTTACCAGAGGCTGCCCCTCCTTCCCTCCCACTTTTTAGATTCATGAAGCCAACTGAATAAAGGAATGTCTTTTAATCAAGGAATAGCTGCTTCAGCCTCAGCTTTTGCACCTGTGAATAATGACAGACATTAAAAAATCCTAGTAATTGTATCCCCAAGCACCACAGCTTATCATGTTCCTCCGAAGTTCTGCTTTAAGGACTGTGCTGAGGCTTTACAGAAGCAAAAACCTGGCTGGAAAAGCAAAGCTTAACCAATCTGACCCCCATGAGCAGATGACTTCTGTGATTCCCCTGCCCTCTGAGGGGGCATTTTTTTAGTGGGGGGTTAAGGCAGCCCCCGCACGTCCTTGAACTCACTGAGGGCAACTCTGAAGAGCGTTTTGAGAGCCAGAGCAAAGTCACCCTGCCTGCAGCCAGGAGACAGCTGGCCACCAGCCAGGCTGAGCCCAGACCCACAGAGCCACATTAGATCAGGCTCTGAGCCCCAGCTGATGAATTCTGTGTCTCAGGAGAGCTTGTTAGCTCGGGCTTGGTGCCCCGCTGAACCCCTGCACAGCTCCCAGTGCTCAGCTGCTGGGGACTGGGCTGGTCTGAGGGGGCAGGGAACCCCTGAGGCTCAGCACAGCTCACCTGGTACCCCCAGCACACTATAACCACAAGAAGAACGAGGTATTTTGTCATAAAAGAGCAAAAAACCAAACCAAACTAATAAAAAAGAGCCTAAGACAAAGGAGGTTAAAAGGAGCCTGAAAGTAAAACCAACCCCAGAAGCAGCAAAGGCTGCCTAACACAACAGAGATCTGGGCACTCCTCATCTCCTCAGGAGGTGTTTGTGGGAGTCCAAGCAGAACCTGTCCCACATCCAAGCCCTGCAGCTGCTCCCCTTAATCCCGGGGCTGTGCCAGAGACCCGGAACCCAACACCCCCAAACCTTCAGGACGGTTCAGATCTGCATCCAAATTCTGCAGCTCGGGTTCATCCCGAGCCAGAAACATCAGAACAAACACAAACAGATGCAAAGGAAGCAGCTGAAACAAAGCAGCAACAGAAGAGGCGTTTTTGATACCAAGTTTGGTCCTGAATGGATTTTAATTTCCTATGTGGGCTCAGTGCTTGGCAGGAGGATTGCAAGGGAAGCATCTGCTATCGCTGCTTGAGCTGGGCCTTTGTGCACAGGGCTTGAGGGGCCAAATGGACCTTCAGCTTCTCCAGCCTGGCCTGGTGAACACGGGCTGGGAGCCCAGGAACTCGGTTTGCCTGGGGTGCATCCCCCGGCAGCCACTGACTGAAGTCACTGGCAGGAATCTGGAGCATCTCCACTGGTCACACTCACCGTTAAGAGGATCTTAAGCCTGGTGGGGAGCTTGGGACACAGCTTGGAATCCCAGCAGCAAGGGGGGAAAATAAGAATTAAAAAATAGTAAGGGCTGTGCACCCAATGACTTTCAGTGAAATAATGACTTTGCACTTCTTACAAAGGGACTTTTGGGGGAAAAAACACACAAACCCCAGCACTTAATAAATGCTAATGGCCTGCAAGGAAGGGAGTGCCCTTCACTTTTTATATCCCACTTTCACAGCCTCTATTTCACATCTTTGACCCAGAAACACCCAACTGGATCCCACCATGGCCAGAGCAGTCGGCCCCACCTGAGTGAGAACGCAGGAAATCCTCCCTGCAATCTGTTCCTCACCCTGACAGCAACTTGTTTAACTCTGACAGCCCCAAACTGCCTTTAAATCCACCCTTGCAACTCTGGACAGCCCCATGTCCACGCCCAGTGCCTGCCTGCAAAGCCCCCTGGAGCAATAATCCCCTCGCTTAGCATTACTGCTGTTCACCAACTGCGTTTCTGTGGGGAAGAGGCAGCTCTGGGATGTGCCAAAATGCCCTAAACCCAAAAGATACACTGTTTGGGGGAAGCCTTGATCTCCTCTGCTGGAGGGGCAGTGCTGGTCATCTTCTCAGCATTGGGGAACTGGGTCAGCAGCTTCAGGTTAAAATCCTCCCTCCGCTCGTACTCCTTGCCACGGTAGATGAAAATCTTATTCTGTGAGCAGGAGAAGAAAAAGGGAATTAAAACTCAGCAAAGCAGTGGGACAGAGCTTTCCAAACACCCCCAGAGCTGGTTTATGGGAAGAGCTGATCCCAGCTGGACAGACAGAAGGGGTGAGGGAAGGAACACGGGCACAGCAACTCCCAGGAGCCAGGCCTGGCAAGGGGAACCTTAGATTTCTCTAGAAAATGCATTTCTCCACAAAGAATCATCAGAGCTGGAAAGCAGCTTTTAAAGGCCACCTGCAGTGAGCAGGGACATCCTCGAACAGGCGCTGATGTCCCCACAAACACATCCCAGTGTCACCGAGCTGCTCAGGCCTCCTAGCACTGCACAAGCTCACGGGTTCAACACAAGGACCCTCAGCCAGGAGCTGACTTTTGGTAAGAGAATAAATGTGCCAAGAAATTCTTAAATACAGGGACCTGCCTGCTCCCTGCCAGCCCCTGGTGTGAGTTCCTTGAGGGATCTCCCTGGGCACAGACGGGAATTTCACCTAGGTCCCATTCCTGACCACCACCCACAATGTCCAGCCCTGGCAGTTCTGCTCCACACACTCAAAACCAGACCATGGCCAGTTATTTCTCCACCTGGCAGTGGTTTCTGGAAGGGATGGATTCCAAAACATGACCTGCAGTTGAAAGCCCACCATGCCATCCCCTCACACAGTTCTAACTTAACATTCCTCTCTTTTATTAAGCTTGGCTTCCCCTGAAGGCCAGAACTTGCAACAGCTCCAGTCTGAGAAGGTAAAATGGCCTGAATTTTAAATAACAGGAATATTTTCAGCCTTGCTGACCCTGGATCTGAGTCATTCCTGTCCTCCACACAGGTCCAACAGTGCTCAGCAGCTGGCTCACGTAAGAAGCACCTTTGCACTTTAATTTTGTGTGGGACAAACTCTCTCTGATCACGGAAGTGATCCCTGGCCTGAAAATTTGGTTGATTGAGGCTGGAAAGCAATGGGATAAATTCTTCACAGGCTGAACATTTTCTAACAATCACATTTCAGAGGGAGCACAAATACAAAAGGTAAATTCTGTTTAAATCTATAGAAGAACTTCTCAATCATCCAAAAACCCTTTGTAGCACTCTGACTCCACTCAAGCTGGTAACACACAGAATTTCATCTCTGACTTGTCACGTTGTAGACACTGAAATGCTCTGAAACACTCCTGGGATTTAGATCTGTCAGTGCCACTGAAAGGAAAAGAAGCTTGGCACCGAATTTTCTTGGAAGCTCTGCAAAAGTTGTGACTTCTAGGGCCTCCAGCACTCCAGAAATCGGGTGTGGAAGGATCCTTACCCGCAGGAAAGAGGGAAAACCCTGTCCATAGTATCCAACAGCAAAGTACTCGGGCTGAGGTCTCATGGCCTTCATGATATTCTCATAAAAAGTAGCTCTTTTTTTCTGGAAAAGAAGAAGACACCACACGTTCACTGTGGAATACTCCAGGACACTGCCAGCTCACATTCCCAGGGACAGTTCCTGATCTCCGAGCTCTGCCCTCAGAACACACTCCACAACTGCTGTTTGATGCAGTCTCTCATCCTTATCCATTTACTTGATAAAATATTTGCTTTGTCTGGGCCAGAACCAACTTCATTTCCTGGTCTGCAGACATGAGAACAATGCCACGGCTTTTAGGATTCCAGAAGGATACTTGAAATCCTTCACTGTGGGAAAACAGATGAAATATAAATATATTCTGAAAGTGAGCAGGCACAAATGGTGACAAATGTCAGAGAACTGGCAGAAACAAAACTGGGCAGATGATTCTGCTATGAGAGAACATAAAGACCATCTGGTTCCATCCTCAACCACTAAATAACAGAATTCAGAGCCAAGAAGATTCTATAGCTCCGTGTTCATGCCCAGCAGTTTTACCACAGAAATAACAAGGTGATGAGATTCACGGAGCCTGAAAATGCACCTTGGTTGTTACTTCATTTGGTTAAAATCAAGAATTCTAAACATCTGCACATGGTTTTGTCATGCTAATTAGAAGGTCAAAAGAAACTATGGAAATATTTATTCTACTACTAAGCTTTACAAAGCCATGGGGTTAAGTTGGTTTATTTGTCTTCAACATAAATTTACTTTAGGCTTATCCTGCTGAACAATATTAATTTAAGCAGTCAGCAGCCTGCTGGAGAAAAAAACCCTCACCAGGAGATTGCCAAGTCCCTCGTAGTCAAAGACCTTGTTTTCATACATGTCAGCCAGCTCCTTGCTCAGCTGAATGGCTTTTTCCCACATCTCCGTGGAGGGCGAGGACAGACAGGAGGG
The DNA here is from genome assembly GCA_013397725.1 of Rhagologus leucostigma. NCBI lineage: Eukaryota > Metazoa > Chordata > Aves > Passeriformes > Rhagologus > Rhagologus leucostigma. The sequence goes on along the minus strand of VZTD01005866.1, from coordinate 332,117 downwards.
GAAGAAGAGCACAAGCAACATGAAAGACTCAGTTAAAAGTCCTCATTAGCACAGATAGGTAAACAAAAATGCAGCTGATTTTAATTTAGGCACTACTTTCATGCTCTGCCAGGTTTCCCTCAGACTCTGTGCTGTGCATTTTTTTCCAGGGATCATTGCAGTCATACAGATCTTGTGATTTGGAGATCTGAAAGTGATTTACAAAGCCAGGTCCCCTTTGTGATCCTGCCAGGGCACACTGAGCACTGGCAGGAGGAAGGACAGGTTTGAACAGCAGAGAGAGAAGCCCAGGTGGTCTCCTCCTGCAGCAGCACTTGGACAGGGGCTCTTTGGGTTTGTCTCATCGTGGAATCATGGAATTCGGGTGGAAAGGGACCTTAAAGCCTAGTGCCACCCCTGCCGTGGGCAGGGACACCTCCCACTGTCTCAGGGTGCTCCATCCTGGCCCTGGACACTTTCAGGGATCCAGGGGCAGCCACAGCTTCTCTGGGAATTCCATCCCAGCCCCTCGCAGGGAACAATCCCTTCCCAATATCCCATCTACATTTCCCTTATTTCAGCTTACAGCCATCGAGCCCTGGCAGAACCCTCTCTCCAAGGTGCAGCTCCCAGGGTCAGTGTCAGCCAGGGAAGCCACACTCCCTGCAATCCCAAAAACCCAACAGGAGCCACTCCCAGAGGAAGGAAGGAAAACACCTGCAGATTCCCCATCTACCCAGATCCTTCAACGGCTTCATTTTCCAGACACTCTTTGGCCAACACAGAATTAGGAGTCAAATACCCCCAGACAAACATGGGCCCTGTTCATGGCAGTGCTGGGCTCCCTGCCAAAAACCCTGGTGTGGAACCATGTCTGCTTTCACCCTTTTAACCAACCCCAGCCAGCCACAACCGCTGAGCCAAGAGTTCACCAGTAAGGAAACACCAAACACAAACCAAAGGGAGCTTCCCAAGGCAGATTTACTGCAGGAACAGGGTGAGACACTCACTTTGCCCCTGTCAAAGAAGGAGATGATCTCCTGGTAGAGCTTCTCCTTGAGCTCCTGCTGGGAGTACACGTAGTAGGTGTCCCTCTGCAGCAGGTGAGGGACACAGGGCTTCTCTGACCACTGGGACAGGAAAAAAGGCAAAGGTGAAGGAACTGGAATGTTTCCAGATAAATCCTTACAGTGGGTGATTCAAAACAAATCCCTCATCAATGCAAAGGAAGTTTTGCAGGGATATAAACCTGAGACGTTTCCTCCCAGGAGGATGTAACAAATTGATGCTAATAATTATTTTGCTTTTATCATTATTATTTAATTATAGCACTTATTTTATATATTTATAATATACCATTATTATATATTACATGTACATCATTATATCATTATATATAATTATATAATTTTATATATACCATTATATTATTATATATATCATTATTATAATTATTTTGCTGTGAAATCTGCAAGATTGTGAAGCCCCTTAATGACCACTGGTACCTACATGATTCAAAGTCACATTAAAAACAGAAAAAAAAGTGATTTGGTTATTCTTAGCTGTTTGTCCTTCATTTAAATCCCAAACCCTGGCACACCTGGAGCAGCTCTGCGTGGAGGAGCAGGGTGTAGGCGGCCTCTGTGAAGTTCTCACAGTCCGTGTGCAGGTCTCTGAGCTTGTACAGATACCTAAGCAAAGCAGAACAATTCCTCGATGTGAAGGGCTCCTGTATCCAAGGGAACACCCAGGGAATAAAGGCTTTTTCCAGGCTCATGGGGGGACACAGCCTACCTGATGTAAATGTCCTCTCTCTTCTTCTCCTTGTAAAAGTTCTGCCAACAACAGAAGAAGTCAAACACTGGCAATGTAAAGCACCACTGATTTGCAGAATCTTCTCTAGACAATTAACCTGAGCAGCAGTTTTAGGCATTTCAGGGATATTTGCTGTCATTTTGGCTGCTCAGGTGGATCCACCCCTGAGACCATCCCTTAATACCAGGGGCGCCACCGCACCTCCAGGAAAGGAACAAATCAGGGAAATGGCTTGTCTAAAGTCATACAGGCTCTTTGCAGGGGAACAGGGATCCCAGCCATCAGCATGGCACCTTTCCTGCCTGTGTTCCAGGGTTCCAGACTAGCAGGACCAGCCAATGACTTGATTTTGGACTGTCCATCTTTCCGTGTTTATCACTCCGGAGCCTGATTTGGGCACATCATTAACCAAAAATGGCATGAGGAACTCATTAAAATCCTCCCTCAGATTAAAAATAATTCCAGGGTGTCTAGAAAAGCCCAGTGGAGGTGTCCCAAGGCCAGGGGAGGTGTCCCAAGCCCCTACCAGCACATTGACAGTGCAGCTCATGCGGTTCTCCTTGTTCTCGTCGTGCATGATGGTCCTGTAGTCCAGCAGGTTCTCCAGGAGGCTGCTGACCAGCAGGGCAAACACCTCTCCCGAGGCTGACAGGTACTTGTGCTTCCTGCAGTGCTCCAGGAGCCTGCAGGGACACCCAACGGACAGAGGGGAAGGCTCAGAGGTGGCTCTGGGTGGTGGTAAATGGAATTTCAGCGTGAATTACCCAAAACCACCAGTGCTTCCCTGGGTGGAAACTCAGTGTTGGACACACACCTGAGACACCCAACTCAGCCAGGGCAGGACAGCACTTGTTGATCAAAAAAAATTGAGGTTTTGGTGCTAAAAGCTCCCATTTTGCTTTGAGCCTGCTCTTCCCCTTGCAGCCCCCTCCCCAGTTTGGCAGCTGACTCTGAATTCCATCTCCAGTTTAGGGCAGTTAAAAGTGCAGAATGAACCCCTCACTTCTGGGCAATCAGGCCCCGAACACCTGCACAGCACTGAGATCACTGCAGCTGCACCAGTTCCCTGCTCGCTGGAATAATTAATGAATTAGGGCCTCTTCGCATTAGAAAAGCAGCCCAATAAAGTGTAAAAAAAAAGATTGAAAAAAGGCCTCCAGGTGCTTTATAAAACTCACAGTTTCTCCAGCAAGATCTTGTACTGCTCATCCCCTCGGCCCCCCTCCACCTCCTGGTCCAGCTTGGTGATCAGCTCGTTTTCAAACTGGAAAGGCAAAAAACCCCCCCAGTCCAACAGAGAACAGCCCTGAGGAGCGGGGGCTGGCACCAGCACACCCTGGCAGGGTTCCTGACCCTCCCCCAGCACACGCCGGGTTCACAGGCCAAGCTCAGGGTGTTCTCAGTGCTGGGGCAGAATAAAAGGGTAAAAACCCAAAATGCCAGGACTGGAGCAAGGAAACGCAGGTCCTCCCTCTCCCACCCCACAGAATCACGCTCTGGTGTAATTAAATGACCACGTAATCCTAATATTTGACTGCCCAGCAGTTTTCTGTGGAGGAACTCACAGCCAAAAGTCTGTCCTGGGGAGATTTATGTTGTTATTATAAAGGTAAATAAATAGCTAAAATTACTTTTTAGACCCTCTGAGGGTCTCCAAATTGCTCCCCAATTTAGAGGTGGGCATTGACACCTCTGCAAATGGAGGGAAGGGTGAAAAAAGGGGAATTCAGGGATTATCAAAGACATGGAAAGGCTCAGTCAGGGACAGAACTGAAAAGTCCTGACCCCTACAAACCACGGTGACTTCCCAAGGGCTTTGGCACAATTTTGGGTGGGAATTGTTTTGTTTTATTTAAATATTCTCTTCTTTTGTCCGATGGACAGTGTGGAACACTTGTACTGAAGATACCAGTATTGTGTATATATTGTAAATACATGTAGTATATCTTTATATAAATATATATTTATATATATATAATTTTTACATGCATATAGAATGTATGTAAGATTATATATAATACAGTGTATCTATACTATATACAAAATATTGTGTATTTTTATATATTGTATATATATTTCATATTACATTGTATTTAATATCTATTTATATTGTATTATAATATATATATTTGTTATATATGGCATTCTCTTACCATGTGGAAGTTCCTGTTCCCACTGAAGTTGAACTCGCACTGCATCATGTCAAAAAAGATGGGAATTGTTGCTTTCCTCAGCTCAGGCTCTGGGACCAGGGTCACCTCCAGGATTGGCCCCACCATTGCTGGGATGAATTTAATTTTTTGGGGCCCTGCAAGAAAGAAAAAGTCAGATCTATCCAGTGGCAGGATTTGGATTTCCAGTGTTTAAGCACATTATTCACACAACAAACTGCTCAGAATGTGGATTTTATGTGGTTACTGCTTAAGGCAGAATTAACAGGTTACAGCTCCAAAATTCAGGAACAGTCCAAGGAAGTAATTGAGCTGAATTGTAAATCACAGAAAAGGCTCTCTGAAAAATCCCACTCATCCTTTACACGGCACAACATCCTTCAGAGGGAATCGAAGAAATTATCTCAGCAGCTGATGTGGGGAAAAAATCAGCTTTTCCAAGTTATTCACAGAAAAAAGAGGTTTTTGTGTGCTGAAACAGCTGAACTTTAAGTGCAGTTTTCCCCACGTTAAACACGTGCAGCTTTTGTAAAGAAATAAAGGATTTGAAAGCCAGCTTGAGAGCTGGAATAAAGATAATTCTTTAGCTGGAACTCACCCAGGTTATACCACATATCCCTGATTTTGAAGCCAATTTCTTTCCTCATGTCCCCATACCTAGAAAAAGCATTAAAAGGAAGAGATGACAAAGGCCAAGCATTGAAATGATCCCTGGAATGTTGCTGGAGGAGTGAATGGCAAAGCCACAAATGGCCACAGCTCACTGTGACAGGGGACTGCAGGTTCCTGAGAGCAGAACTTCCTGAGAATTCAGATTTCCTGAGACCTGCATCCCTGCTGCTTCCTGCAATTCCACCCCAGTCTGGTTGGATTTGGATGTTTTCCCCTAAGGCTTTAACTGCTGACATCAAGGCAATGCAAAAAGATTTCACTGTCAGGCTTCTTCAAGCCACTTCTGCAGAAAAAAGGGGACAAACCCTAACAAAAGTCTGTGTCCAGATGCTCAGAGATATCCAGGCACCAGATTCCAAGGAAATGAAGAGGTAAAAGCTGCTCAGTGACTAAAAATCGCTGGTGTGGGGCTGTGAATGGCTCTGAGGTGTCTTGCTTTTAGAAAAATAAAAGGTGGGAGACTAAAAAGTTGGAGGCTTTTAGGATTCCTCTCACCTGCCTTCCATAAAGGCTGAAGAATTGCACAGGGGAATTTTGGGAATCATGACAACCCTTCCATTACAGACCTTTCAGTGGACAAAATTCTGGCAAGGGGCTAAAACAGTTCAAGATCTGCCTGACCAAACTGAAAACAGCCATAATTTAAAGCCCTGACATCTTGTCCTGGTCACCCCTTTATCACCCTGCCTTAATCAGCATTTCCACGGCACCTCCTCCCATCCTGGGGCTGCGTGGGGGTGTCTGGAACAGCCCAACGGAGCTTCCTGACAGCAGAAAGGGCCTGGCAGGTCCGAAATGTGAACTCACTTCTTGATGATTTTGTTGCGTTTGGCCTGGGAGAAGGTCTCCAGCTGGAGGGACTCGTGAGTGAGGAAGGCCACTGCCAAGTGGAAATAGTTATTCCAGAGCTGGGGAAGAAAAACTGGATTAAAATGGGAGGAGAAAAAGGAAGAGCAATAACAGGCACAAAAAAAGCTGCCCAGCCCCAAATTCCCTCCGTGGGGAGGGGAACTACAGTGAGCTACAGCCTACTAACAATGGGGTTTAGTTGTTCTCCCTGCACTTCAGGTCTGGGATTCCTGGATCCAGGGAAAATCCAGAAAAGAAAATCCAGAAAAAATGGGACAATCACCTGGAGTTCAAAATTGGCTTGATCCAGGAAGAAGCGGTTGAGCACGGAGGTGAATTGGTTCACTGCCCGGAGGAAAACCCTAAAGAGATAAAAACATCAAATAAAGGTGATTCTTGAAACAAAATAAATGACACTGCAGCTCTGAGTTTATGGCTCCTACGTGCAAGGTCGGGAGACAGCAAGACACGGTCCCAGAAAAGGCAGGAATTGCTCTAAAACACGGAACATTCACAGTTATCCCTTGGTTTAACAGCCTCAAGTTGCATTGGGGAGGCTCAGGTTGGATATCAGGGAACGTTTCCTCTCTGGAAGAGTGGTTAAGCATTGTCCAGCTCCAGCTTTAGGTTTTCCATGTGATTCCCCCAGAAGAGAGACCAAAAAGGCTTCTCTGGTTTAAGATGTAAAAAAGTCCCCATGGCTGGATTACGTTCCTCTGGGCAGGAGAAAGATTTCCATTTCCACCAGTAGAAACACACAGGAACTAAAACTGGCTGAAATCTGATTTAAATCAGCCTGAAGTGGTTGAAGAAAATAAACCTCCTCGTGTGAGTCGCCCTCCTTTCAGGCCCAGGGAGGCTCCAAAGCCAGCCTTAACCCAAGCTTAACGCTGTACCTGCTCTGCATCATGTTCATGACCATCCAGTCAGCTGCATACACGTTCTTCCCAATCAGGTCCTTGAACATAATGAACGTTTCCATCAGGAAGTCCTGTTGGAAAAACAAAACCCATCAGGTTGCATGGGCTGGTTTTTGTCCATGGAATTACAGGGAGATGACGCTGTGACCCCATGAAATGCAAATGTTTGCGACTGCATTGATTAACGACCGCGCTAATTGGCAATCAATGCCCTGCCCCTCCTCAGAGGGATCTCTCACTGCGGGGGCATGGCCCAATAACGAAATTATTCCTGACATCTCATCCATCCAGCTGCACAAGAACTAATTGCACAGAATGTTGATCTGTTTAATTAAACCAGTCTTTGCTGTTTTGCATTAAGCTGGGCTGGAGGAAGTCCTGTGCGCGAGCTGGATCAGAGAGCAAAACCAATATTCCAGGGCTTGTTCCCAAATCTCTGAGTGGTGACAGTGCAACAGAGTGATCTATAAAGCCTGAAATGAGAATGTATTTTCACTCACTAATTAGTTAAACCTTCCCTGGTCCAGTTTAAGGACAGTTAAAGAGAGGCACTGAATATAACATCAGAAATGTGATTTAGAATTACTCTACATTATTGTAGAAAAGACATGTTTTGCACAAACACCCTCCAAACAAGACTTCAAACTTGGGAAAAGCAAGGTTGAATGGCAGACTGAGAAAAAAAAAAGGCAAAAGAACAGAGATGAGCAAAAGAAAGGAATATCAGGAATATTGATCTCCTCCTTGTGGTCTCTGCAGACACAAAAGCCACCTCTGAGCTCTCAAATCAATTCCATTCTCTGCAGCAGCACATTAATATTCAAAAACCGGAGTGACACAAAGAAGGTCACAGGAGGAACCATCCCCTTGAAATGATCACCAGCAAAAAAATCTGTTGAGCTGAACAGTTTGGGCTGAAGAACTGGCAAGTTATTGATGGAGGAATGGAGCACTTGGTGCTGCCTCAGTAAAAATCCTTTTGGCATTATTAAATCAGAGCCTGATGGAGAGGGTGGGACTTGACACGGGCACCTTGAGGATATGAATTAACTCCTAAAAGTGCTAAACCCAGGGAATGATGCCAAGCCAGGGCTGAAAATACCAGCACAAACAAACCAAATAATGAACAACAAAAATAAAAGCAGTTCTTGCAGTAAAACAAAATTTTCTGTTGGTATTAACAATTACCACACCACTACAAAGGCGGGTTTGCTCCTGTAGATTTAAATTAGGTTAGAAAATTATAAAAATTATATAAGTATAAAAATTAGATTAGAAATTGTTATTTTCCATAACCCTCCGGAAAATCTTCTCACTGGATGAACACCACCAGAATTCCTGAATCTGCCTGATCTGGGGTTTTCTTCCTTCCTTCACAACAAATCGTTTCGGCAAGATAAAACCAGCTCTGATCCCACACGAAGTGTGACCTGTAGATGGCTGTGTTGCTCCACGCTGGCTCAGCAGCTGACTTTGCAAGTGATTTCTGTGCAATTCTGTAATTCCAACTGCGCAGGGAAAAAAGAGATCACCTTGGCTCCCCAAACTGAATCCCAAACCCTCTGGTGGGTTTGGGTACAGGAAGAACACAAGTCCAGGCCCTTCCCTGGCTCGTATTTCAATAAACAGCCACTTCCCAATTGCAAAACAAGGAATAAAGGGACAAAAAAGCTCCAACAGTTCTTGTGTTGTGCGCCAGGGACTTGCTAAAACACTGGCTTGGGCCATTTTGGGGAGTTTGGGGGAAAATCTGCTGGTTTTAAGCAGACAAAACCCTCAGAAATGTAATGTTTCACCTGGTTTCATACCCAAAGTTTCTGGGGACGTGAATTTTTAACATTCTGGGAACTTTCTGCACTGCTGCCACTAAAGCAAGATTCAAGCATTTAATTAAACTCCAGAGGAGGGGAAAGACTGAGATAAAGAGAACAGGAGCACTAAGTGAGAGCCAGAGAGGGGAAAAGGCTTTTCCTTCTATCTTCATTCGCTCTTCTGGTTCCTGACTCAAATCAAACATTTTTTTAACTCATTAAAAACGTTTTTCCTCAATGCCACAAATGCTGTTCTTGGGCTCTGCTGAGCCAGCAACCCCCCCTTATGCCCAGGAAGGGTGACACGAATAAATTCCCAGAAACTGTGGCACAGGAGCCACAGCTGATGGGTTGATCGCCCCAACCTCAGCACAGAAATGACCCTGCAGAGCAGAGTGTGGCGATGCTGGGTGGGCTGAGGTAATTGCCCAGTCAGGCTGACTTACAATGATGTCCTGCCTGGTTTTGAAGGTGTTGATGTAATGGCTGTAGTGGAAATCATCCATCTGCCTCAGGATTGCCGTCATGCAGGCCACGAAAATACCCTGGAACGGGAAAACCACAAAATATTGGGTTCTTTTCCTGGGTTAAGCACTGTAAGTTCTAAGTGTGGCACGTCGGTGTGACCTAATCAAATATCACTGATCATAATCCTCCTTATCTATGTCCTGACATCAACCTGAGACTGTTTGGCCCTCTAAACCAGGCAAGAATTCCTAAAATTCAAGCATGAAATCTGAGTGTTGCTTTCTTTCTCCCCAGGGGGCACAAAAGAAACACATTCTTCAAACACAGAATTTTATTTTATATGTATTGATCCACTTCATCAGATCTTAAAGGTCTTTTCCAAGCTGACTCTGATTTTCAGATTTAACATAGGAGCTGCAATTCTAATGGATGGCACACTGAAGTGACCCCAGAGTTATCAAAAATCAGATCAATCCCCAGCTCCTGGCTTTCCCATCCTTCTGTACAGGACATACAGGGCAAGTTAAAACACCCCAGCTGCTTACACCCCTAAACTGGCACACGAGAGTCAGAAACGCCCCTCAGGGGTGTCTCATCCACCAGCATTTCATCTTATTGAGCCCAGGTAACAAAATGCAGCAAAAATCCTGTTAGGCACTGCACTGACACTGAATTCTGTGCAGAGGGGCCCAAAGGGACATGAAATCACCCCCAGTGACTCAGTTCAAACTGGAGTGGGATAATCTGAATGCTAACCCTCAGAAAACCACCAGGAGCCACGGCTGGGTGGCACAGAAGCCCTGCAGGGAAGGGAGAGATGAGTTCATCACCCACTGCTGCCCACTGAGAGCTCCCAGGGGAAGGAATCCCACTGCTGGAGGTGCTGGGGGAGCAGGACAGGCAGGGAAGGCTCCCAGGGGAAGGAATCCCACTGTTAGAGGTGCTGGGGGAGCAGGACAGGCAGGGAAGGCTCCCAGGGGAAGGAATCCCACTGCTGGAGGTGCTGGGGGAGCAGGACAGGCAGGGAAGGCTCCCAGGGGAAGGAATCCCACTG